>JAUTBT010071243.1:0-32203 GCA_032361225.1 Lepetodrilus schrolli
AAGCAAGATATGCTTGACCGTGAGGTCCTCGTCACACCCAACGCACCGAGGTTTATCCTCGCCCTTTAAAATATATGGGTCAATATATTGTTAAGCATCCAATATACTAGTATTTGTAATATTCAATGTATATTTGTAAATTGTGGAAGCCCAAGTGTTGTCACATCAAACGATGTCAAAAATACAAAACTGATGTGAATTCACTCAGCTGTGTTAATTGCAAACTTTTAAATTTGTTTCTGGTACTTTTACAAATGCAAACTTACCTTCCTTAATTCGATAGGATTCTTCAATGTCAGTTTGAAAATATCAGGATCTCCAGAATGTTGCTGTTTGTAGGTCTTGTGTTGCTGGAGATCGATATTAAGGCGAGCAACTCGATACTGGAGGTGTTTTGGCATCCCAATATGGAGGTCAAGATCTAGAAATTGAACAGAAATTGAACACTATAATTTAAGTGAAACTACTTGTTTCATGCATATGCTGGTCCTATTTTTTAAATGTCAATAATGCTTCAAAATAAAAAATAAAATATAAACATTATGTACCCCATCCCAACATGGATGGTATATAAACGCTGATATAAACATATCTATTTTTATTCACACCAAAAAATGTGATAATTTTATGATTATATACAATATATATAATATGCCAACTTTGAATGGAAAAGTAATTCCTGCCCAAATATTTAAAGGAATACAATCAGTTATTTTCAAATTAAACACCACTTTATTCATTAATAATGCAATAATGTTTGAACACTATATTTTCATGTTTAATACCAAACAAATCCCACACATTTAAGAAAATACTAGTAATTTTAATCTGGATTAAATATAAGTATTGTAATGTAAGGCAACTCCAGTTGACTGCAGGAGAGAGATGGTTAAATAGTTAATATTGTGGAATGCAGCTGGAACAGGTACAAGCAATGAAATGTACAAATATTGTAAGTACATCATCACATATTTGTTCACACCATACCAGGTTTCCATAAAAGTGTTGCCCTTGCTAGAACGTCACCAAGATGAGAAGGGTCGTCTCTCAGCCATGACATGTGGTAGGGTTCCGTCAGTTCTGCTAGACCAGACTGTAATAAATATTAGACAAACAAATATAAATCATAACATAAATTAATTGCAATAAGTTAATATTAACCTAATAAGCATAATTAGTTGAACCTGGGGTATTTATCTGAAGTCAAAATGTTCTACCATTGCACTACCACCTGCCCAAAAATCTTAAGTATGTACCTTGTTACTGATGTAGGTCTGAAGAGTTATGTCCCCCTTTCCATTCTGAGCAAATTCTGGCCAGTGTTTAGAAATTTTATCTTCATATTCTAGTAATCCTCTGAAATAATAATAATTCACCTGAATTGACTACAAATCCATTGCCGACTCCTACTAATGTATATGATAATATTTTACTAAATTTGAGCTATAAATGCACTTTCACTGTCATACATGTCAAAGCCTTTTTACCTCCAAAAATATTTTACACACCCCTATGATAAGGAGAAATCCTTAGCACCCCTCTAAACATGTTTTGGAATGCAGCATCTCATTAGAGTTACCTCCCTTCAACTTCCCCGCTCATGAACCTGAAATAAGTTCTAACTTCACTCTCTACTATATGTATCAAGTGTATTAGTAAGTGAAAATCCGCAAATCTTCAGATTGCAAAAGTATATTAAGAGTATGTTAAATTCCCCAGATATGTTCTGTGCACAATTGTCATTACATAGTTATGAGGGGTATACCTGTCCACAAGCTGTGCAATGACAACCGATGAGAGACTTTTGGTCATTGAGAAGAACACTCCAGCAGTATCCTTCCTCCACAGTCGAAGAGCCTCCCTGTCCGCCCAGCCGCCCCACATGTTGATTACCAGCTCCCCCTGGTGGTAGGCGGCAAAACTGCCTCCTTTCTCCATCCCGGAATCTAGACTCTGTCTATATGTATATATAAGTCAAAGTCCATCAGTTCATGAATCCAGTATAAAATTCATTAAAGTATTATTTACCATGTTTACCAGCACTTTACAATGCCAATTTATATTAAATTATATAACTATCCTAAACTTTGGCTAAATGAAGCTTCCATCACCTGCATGTTCAAATACTTAGTGTTCAAAAATAGCAAAATTAACAAAGATTTAATTCTAATTTGATTGATTGCCATATACTAAATTCTAATCAGAATTGGCTTTAACCATTCCACTTACTTGAATGCCTCCCATACAGGCTCGAACCCAGACTTCACATAGCCCTGCGGTAGGAGTGGTGTTCTCGTGCTTCTTTTACTCATATTCACTGTCTCATCTAAGTATTTCAGTGTCCACAAAGCGGTAGCCCACGTGACCGAGAACCAGGATTATGTAACTACTGACATCGAGGAAGAAGTTATCTAACCACAACTGAAACGCCCTAATAGTGCACTGACACCAGTATGTGTATTTATAGATCTAGACGGTATTCTCATACATTTTGGTATATTATTGTATTTATTGTTCACTTGCCTAGAACATTTTGAAAATAACTGAAAGTATGTCAATCAATATTACAAGAAATCCTAGACTGCAAAATAATGATGACCTCTAGTCATGAGCTAGACGGATTATGACCCGGAAGATAAGCAGGTCGTGTGTACTGATACAAATTAAAAGTGCAACATTGTATCCATACTGTCGTTAATATGACTAAGTCATCAAGTGCATTGGCAAGATTATTAGTTGATTATTTTATATAATAATATAATATTACGAATTGTTCGTGTTCTTCTAGTTATTAATTATTGAATTATTTTGGCTATGGAATGGACATTCCAATCAACAGCAGATCAAGTTACTGCTTTGACAGTCGCCTTCCAGCTTAGCTGATTTCGGCAGACTGGTCCCTCCTGTGGACGCATGTGTCTCACAGCATGGCTTCTTACATTGATGATACTTTACTTAAATATGTCTATAGGAACATGATGCATTTGTTAATTTATATATAAGCTATGACAAATGTATCAATTATGTGTCTTACCATTTGTAGTGTTTATAAGCTATGGATCTGGCTTCTTCATAATATGTAATATTTTATGTTCTACTGTTTATGATTCACTTAATTATTTAGTATACTTTTACAAAAGTAAAAATTGCAAACTGCATGTGTAAATAAACAAATTAGATTTACATCGATTTCAGATATAGAGTATAGTGACCCGGTCGAACTCTTCCAAGTTCATAGAGGCATGTGGGTAATATGATAATGAGTTCAAGACGTAGAAACCAAAACAGAAACACTGACATTTATATAGAGAAAATTTAAAAAACACTTTTAAAGGTTCATTGCACATGATGCAGATAGTACATAGCCAGAACCTACTGGGATTTGGGTCTGTTTTCACGAAAATATAAAGCAAACTTGTCTCTGAAACCTGTGTGATTTATGAATTGAAAAAAACATGAGGTCTATTTAAATGAACACAACTATAGTACTAGTAATAAATTGGTTCTATTTATTTATTATTATTGAGTAGTACCAACTCTAATTTGTCATAGCACAATTTTATATCATATAACATACAATATTAATAATATTAATAATATTGAACACTGTATGTCCGAAGTATGCGATGCAAACTACCCATTTATTCTTTTAAACTTATTATTTACACAAACATTTGATTTTTAAAAACTTATTATTTACACAAACATTTCAAAATGGAGAAATCCAAATCCAAATCCCAAACTCTGGCATAGGTTATATTCACAAAGTCTCTTATGCTCTCCATGTGCCCATTAACCTTCTTCATCCTGGTGGCAACCATAGATACCATACAGAGCATTGATTCCAATCTGTTTTACTGCAGGTTTACTGCAACATTCAGCACTACGGATGTTGTGGATTTGCTCTTGCCCTAATCTGACAAGCCGTGATATAAGTGAAAGAATCTTGAAAGCAGCTCTAAAATTTAATTTTATAAAAAGCAGCAAAAAAACCAAACAAAACAAGATTTCTTAAAACTCTGAAAAACATCATCAATAGAAACAACAAACTGGAATGAGTATTAATATTCTACATTTTATTTTCATAACAATTTATTGCAAATGTAACCAAGGACTGTCAATCCTGGGATTCGAACCTGAGTTGCTGGATTGTGAGTCCAACGCTCTACCAACAGAGTCAAAGGGGTAACTCCGCTGGACGAAACCAGTAGGAACATATTATATCACACCTGTCTACATTGGTACCCTTTGGCTTAAGTGAGTGTTGGACTCACTCAGGTTCGAATCCCAGGATTGACACAGTCCTGGGATACACAAACAACAATGTTAACAATTCAATAACAATGATGTTGACTCAAGTTAGAATGTCTGTATTTCTTTATGTCTATTGCAAGTTGAATTTGTTTCAGTTGGATTAAAACATCCAAAACTAACAATATACAACAGACAAGCATATGAAGTTCAATATCTTGTATTGGAATTGACATTCCCAACACAATATAACCACATTGACATACAGTACTGTGCAATAACACATACTGATAAAACGCATACTGATAAAACTATGGTACAATAAATAAGTTATGGCAATGTATATTTACAACTTTCAACACCATTTAAATGTATACATGTGAAACTATATCATTTGGAGACATTCTTTCACAAAATATTGAACAATACAGCTGTATGTATTTCAAGATCATTGATAATAACGTTTTATCAATAAACATCAATTAAAGACCAACTGGGATAACTTTATCTTAATACTATCACAAAGATTTAATTAGTCTTATCTTTTTTCATAAACATGTAATATATGTACTTTATCATTCATCAAACACATGCAAATCTTTGAGGCCATGAATTTTTTTTTAATAACAAATGATCCCTGGGTCTTCTATGATGTTAATGCATCATGGCCCTATTACAGGAATTTCGCAAAATTTCATGTACATTGGTCCAGTAGAAACTGAGAACTGCTAAGAGGATGTTAATGGACAGTGACAAGTAAATGAGGTTTACCTCAGGCTTAATCCGGTCGAGCTGGAAAAAAAACGTGTACATTTTTATTTACCCAGCAAGAATAAAGCTGTAGCTTGATCATCTCACTGTTAGAGGAAAATGGAAATGTCCAAAGTCCAAAAAATTGGTCATTATTAATTTATCCAGCGGTCATAAACATGGTCAAGATTAACCACTGCTAGTCAACTGGAAATGCCCCAAGAACCTGTGATTTTTTAATGAATCCAACAAGCAGAGTTAACATATATAGTGACCATGATGACTATTTCAGACTAGGGCCTGTCCTTTGGTCTTGATGAAGTCTTGCAGCACATTGAGAACACTCAGTGTCTCTACACTGGCGTCGAGGTGCACATAGCGTAGCAACAGGTCCCCTGCACCGCTCTTCTTCAGGTAGATCAAAGACCTGGCAAAAAAAACCAATAATTAATAATACAGAGTGAATACTTGACGGGGCAGGTGGTAGAATTCAATTGTAGAATGTTTGGATTTCGGAGCCAAAGGCCCCAGGAAGTTACTTTTCTGACGCGATATTGATAGGATGTGTTGTCTGTACCGTGGCAATACAGTTGTCATCCTTGGTCAGTCAGTACCAGCTGGTGCTCGCAGGTTTACTGCAACATTCGGAGCTACAGATCTTGTTGGTCTCCTCCTGCCCAAAACTGATAAGCTTAAGTTAAAGAATCTTGAAAGCGGCTCTAAACCCCAATCCAATAAAACAATTTTTAAATACTTGACATTGTTGATAGGGAAGGTAAAGGGGTGTAACTCTAATTAGATATACTGCTCTCTTAAATTTATTTACTTTGCAAATAATTTTTTTGTAAAATATTATTGGAGGTACAAAGTATGCCAAATGAATTTATTTTGTAATATTAGATGGACTTTAGTCGATAATGATCATTGAATGGGATTGTATGCCTTTAATATCCAGATGATTAGTTACATTGTAGAGACAGGAAATTTGACCAAAATGCAAAACATTTTGTACAAGTAAATTATTTGTTCCATGTAAAATTGTCATTGTTATCAAATTAAATTCTTCAATGGTCCCAAAGGAATTTAAACCGAGTGAGGTCGATTGACGTACCTGAACAATGCGTAGTGATCGGTCTCTGCCTGGCGTAGGAATCTCTTCAGTTTGTTCAGATTGTGAATGAACTGAAAAATAGTCCACCTTATTAATTCAAACTTGGGACATACTCTTCACATGAAGTCAGTAACAAGTTTCACATCAGTGTGAAAAAAAGGAAAAAGAAAACTCACATCCTCAGAAAGTTAAAATTCAAAATCAAGGGGAAATGATCACAACACAACACTATTCTGTAGTAATGAAGCTGATAATATAAAATGCTGAAGACTTAGAAAAAGGAAAAAAAAGTTTAGATTAGTTTACTATTGTACATAAATCCAAGGAAATGTCACTAACATTTTTATTTCTGGCATTTGAGCATCTCATAATTGTCTCATAATTATGCAAAAATTATCATCCCTTTGAAATACTAGAATTGGTAACCAAAAGAAGCATGATAATGTGAACTTCTATGGAATTTTGTCCGAAGGCGAGAAAAAACATTCCATCCCTAAGTTGGTACTTACAGCTAGTTTGACAGACTCGAGAGTTTCTTTGATTTTCGTGACATTCTTGGGGTCACCTGACATGAGATGTTCTGTGGCCATTTTACAAAACTGACATGTGGAGGAGAACCCTGAAAGGAAAGTCACATCTGAGATTTATGATAAGTTATTAGAATACATCAGTATGGAACTGTCTGTACTATGTCTCTGGAAAAAATATGCAGATCACAATACACGGCCTAGAAGCTATAAGTATCTAAAAACTAAATCGACAACTCTGCTTATAAAAATGTTGTTTCTGAGATATGCTTGGTATCTGAATGTCCCACAAATCCTGAAATATCCATGTAGAGATCATTACATTGCATGCATGTTGAAAAGTAATATACATCTGGCCACGAGATTATGAAACATTTTGAGTATGATTTCATGCTCAACCTCAAATTTGAGTGTACTAAAAACGTTTCATAATCTTGGGGGCCAGGCAATTTGTCTCAAATATTGATGTGCATATTAATACACTATGCATATTGAAGAGTAATACTTCAGGAAATGCATGTATGTCAGGCAATATGTCCGCATTAGGACAAATGGAATAGCCCAGATTAAAAAGCCCATTACCTACAGGGCAAGTAGTTTCATGTCAGACAGGAAACATGGATTACTATCAAATGATAGGACCGACAATGGCTGAACTATAACTGCAGTGTTAAACTGGTCCATGGAACTTTCATTCATTATCCAAATAGAACCAGGCTGATCCCAATTTATGTTATAACTTAAAATTCACATACCAAGACACTGTTTGTCAACAGTTCTGCAATACTATTAACTTTGAATTAAAACACATTCCGAAATATTTTCCATGTTGAGAATCGATTCAATGCATCAAGGAAGTTCTGATTAAAAGTTGATGTCATCAACATATCTAAAGGTATGACAACAAATAATTGTGATTTCAACGGAAAACAAACACTGGCTGAAGGCCCCAAGCCATGTCCAGGGTAAATAAATCGATCCCTGGACAAATAAATAAGTGTATTTCTGTGGATCCACGGAAAATTGACATGCTTGTATCTATCGTACCATCCACGTCGAAGATGAAGGAGTTTTCTTTGGCCGTTAGAGTGGCGCTGACGGTTTTGAATGTGGAGAGACTGGTGTCAAAGTTCAACAGGAGGTCGCTGTCTTTCTTGCTGACCCCGTCAGTCTGCATCTGTTGTAGCAGTGACGACAGACTGCAACACTTGATGAACCTGAATAGATATGAAATTTCAAAACATGGTGTACAGGATGCGACGCAATGATGGTGGGGTCTATTTCCCAGACTCGGACTTGATGTCTATTCCTCAGACCGGACCCAATTCCTGGAAGTCTATTACCTCACATGGTTAGGGTTAGAGTTAGGGTTAGCGTTAGGGAAATATATTATTCATATTTTTGGTCACGTGAGCCAATCAGATTGCTGGGAATTTGGTCTGGGTGAATAGACTGTCTAGTGAATAGACCGCAAGTCCAGTTACGGATCTGGGGAACAGGTTTCACCCACAATGACATTTATGGCATGATAAATGACATGCCATGACATGCATGACAGTGAGTGTGTGATACTGGAGTTTAACATCACTGCGCGAATCTTTCACCCATGCATGACAGATGTCATGATGTCGATACGACACAGATCATATGACATACAAGGCATGTCATGATATGACAGATAACAGATGACATGATATAAATGACTTGCTGTAGATGACATGACAGATGACACGGCATATATGATGTGACATTCAAGGTATGACATGACATAACATTACATGGATGGCATAAATGGCACAACATAGATGATTTGTCATACTTGACATAGATAACATAGCCCACAAGGCATGACACACCATTACAGGACATACAATTAATGACATGGTATGACAGATGACATGCCTGACATGAAATCCAAGGCATGACATAACATAAATATCACATACATATAACACCAGATTTATATGACACGATATATACAACATGATATAGATGACAAAATCTTGACATTGTTTTGACAACATGGCATACACAACAAGGAATCCACGACATGACATTACGCAAGACTAACAACAGCATGCCTAACATTGTACTAGATATTCAACAAGGGCATGTTAATGATTTCAACAATGTCGATGATTTGTACCCACTTGTTGATATCAGTTTCCTCTTGCAAAGTGAAGCCTTTCATTGTCAATTGGGCATCCAAGAGAGCCTGAAATAATAACATGTACATCATCATGGTTTCAAGGTCAAAGTTAGTTTGAATAAAGCATCAGTTTCACATATGTTTAATAGTTATATTAGTTAGTGGTATTAATAAGACCCTTGAGTATATAAATCATGAAATCAGTTGTCAAGGAAGCACTCATTGATCACTGTAAATCTAGCAGCACATACACACGAATAGGATAATAAAAGTTGTCAGGAAAGCAGTTTTTTACAAGACATTAAAATAGTTGTGAGCCGGTAGTACTTACAGAGTATATAAGGTAGTGGACATTAGTTCCAAGCTTGGCGACACATCTAGCCAGATATTCCAGGACGACATCGTACCAATGTTCCAAATATTCCTTCACTGCCCCGTCAATCTGACTCAACTGTTCGAGAATTATACATACACAATCAACACCATGTCAAGTACAATTAATTACCTACGTCAAATGTGAGACTCTCAAAAATGAAAAATAATTGTGCAATTATGGCACCCTGCAACTAAAACACCCTCAGGACAATTTTTCTTAAATAATTATACTTTCAATTATACATGTGCACCATCTCAATGTATACTGATGGCATTAATTAAGGTTACATTTTTGAAGAAAATTAAAATAGTGTGCTGATCTACAGGATAATCGTGATTTCCACCAAAATACCAGAGGAGGAAAGAGTGGGATAAAACTACGTCCTATGGGAACACACAGAACAACACGCAGAACTCTAGTTCAGGATTGTGTTATTTTGACAGGGAAAAACAATTCCATTACACTGTAACACTTACATTAAACCATGAAACTGTGAAAATGGTTCTAACACATTTTTAAAAAACATTTAAATTACAACAGACACATTTGTAGCTACCATGCCATGCATATGAAGCCAAAACAAACATAAATTCTATTTTCAACATAATACTATTTTGCTTGATGCAATGACAATTTTGTCCTGTGTATTGTTTTAGTAAACTTGTGAACACAACCTGGAACAGTCTATTGTGCCCAAGGAGGATGGGTGTAGGGTTAGTTTACGATAAATACCATCACTGGACGCATCCCATGCAAACATCGGTGTGCATGCTGATCACACAAACTGTGTTAACAGGGAATGACTGACATAAATACCACTATTACAAGACAAATCTTAAATTATGAGCATATATAACACAGAAAAACTGTTAAACCAACTCCCAATATTAAGTGATGGACATATGATAATACAAATGAACTGCATCTAATATTTGACTGAAGCCGTTTATATTTAAAACCAGATTTTTCAAGAAATGTCACAATAGTGATACCAAAACATACACTTGTGACTGTATACAGTATGCAGATATTTGTTGACACGTACGTAACGATTTGAACATGTGCACCAATGTAATAATTGTAAGTTCATAAGAAGAAAGAAACATTGACACATTAACGATGGGATCACAACTCATGACAAGATATAACACACATTGATAGTGTACATATATTTGCCATTTGATCACCAAGTTCAACATAACAACGAAGTTAAGTCTATGATTCAACAATTAAATATTCCCAGAGTTAAAAAGACACTGAGTTCAATATTAGAACATTTGCTATGAAATACTGCCAGACCAGTGAAAATTGGACACAGACATTGTACACATACATGAATGAGTACAGGAAGAGTTACCTGTCCTTGTGTGGAGTCAGCTGTGGAGGAACCAGGTGGCGCTGCTCTAATGGCTGCAGGCTGAAGGAGAGCAAGCATGCGGGGCAATGTGGAAGTTCTTTCAGAATGTGCGGACTGTGGTGGATTCGATGAGGTGGAAATACGACATGCGTGAAGTGTGGACAAATTTTGTTGTGCGTGAGGGTGGGGAAATTTGGTAAAGAACCACACTATTACTGGTGTCAAAATGAACTTCATTCAGAAATCTGTGTTCCATAAAACTTGCAAAGTGCTACTTTAATACAATAATTGGAAAGTGAACCATTCACATCAATGATCAAGCAATATTTGAATACAAGTGACTAAACAGATTAAAATTTTTACAAAAGAACTGAAGATTAAGTAAAGAAATATATTTTCCATACTGCAATCATGGTAACTGCAAACACAGAACTAGAAAATAGTCACGTCATGACTATGGTAGTATGAAAGAATGCTATTAGTGTACATGTACATTTGCACGATTTGTATCAACATTTAAATGTATAAATTAATAAACAACTATCTAATCAGTGTAGAAAAGGATTAATCACGTGTAAAGGTGACAAGCAAAATGTCAGCGGGGCACGTGTCTGTTGAGTATGGTAATTAAAAATGAAGATTTCAGTTTCTTAATTTAGATCTGAAAGAACTACCACTTCTCCAAAGCTAAATGGGCAAATAATATTAGGAAAAAATAATCATCAAACATTACCAATAACACCAAAAGATTGTACAAGTAGTACAAGTAAATCAAACTTAATTGTGATAACTTACAAATGTCCACAAATGGAACATATCGACAGCAAAATGCAGAGAGAGATTAGAGAAGACTAAAACTGAACCATGCCATACATACACATATTCCATGTTTAAAGCCATGCAATCAATACTAGTAAGTAGTATAGACTTACATGTTAAATAGATAAAACATATCACCGATAATGAATATAATGTATGATTATAAACAGATTGGCATGTACATAGAAAACTTTAGTTTGACAAGTGAAATACAGTGTAATCCTAAAGTGAATATTTTAAGCCTATGTAATTAAAATTTGAAGAAAACAATAACATTTGCAATGCCTCAGTATAGCAAGAGTTCATTGTATGTACTGGAACAATTACAAGAAATTTTCTTTTGGAAGAGAAAAGAATGGTTTTCATCAAACTTATCAGAGCTTGTGGAGTTCTCATTACAGCAAGTTATTAAGAAATGGGAAAGAAACGGAAAAAAATTCCATAAGACAAATTAGACATAAACATTCAATCGAGAATTTTCATTAATAATAATATTTCGGAGCCCAACATAATTCAATTGCTCTAAACCATGTCTATCAGAATATGTTAAGTTTTAACACCTTACCTTTTTAATAGTAGCGACAGGAATATTAGCATGTAATTCAGTAAACAACCCACATCAGTCAAGTTAATTCAATTTCAGACCAACGATACGAAAAATAAAGTGCGCAACATATACGTACCTCGGCGTCTAACAATGGAGTGAGACCGCCAGTGTAATGATCCAGCTCTGGACGAAATGTGCAACAGTCAGGAAAATGAGACAAACTTAATAAATGTATTTGTTAAATTGTGGTTTCCCAGCCAACACATAATGTTATACAAAGTTATTTCAACATTGAGTGAATTTTACGTTATATCAGTGAGTGATTATGGAGTTTAACGTCGCTGTGGGAATTTTTCCCCCATATGTGATGAACGTTATATCAGTAACATTCACACAACGTTGTAACAATGTTGTACAATGGACATATTTTCTGGGTTTAGAGCTGTATGAGTGAAATATTCCTGCTGCAACATACAGCACTAATTCGTTTGTTCGTATAGAGCCGCTTTCAAGAGTCTTTCACTTATAGCACGGCCTGTCAGTTAGGGCAGGAAGAAACCCACAACATCTGTAGCGCTGAATGTTGCAGTAAACCTGTGAGCACTGGCCGATACTGACAGACAAATGATAACTGCATTGCTATGGTACAGACAGCGTATCCTATCAAGATTGCGTCATAAAGTAAACTTATATAGAATAGATTTGTAGTCAACAGTACTAGCTACATTTCTAAATATTTCTGATTTTGTAAAATCCAAGAGATGAATTATCATTTGGGAATTTTAGGCATCGTACACGTGCAGAAAATTGAAGACTGACATTGACAAGTGAAATACTTCTAAAGCGACTATATAAAACTTAGGCCATTGTTATTTGATTCCCTGGTTTATGGAATTTGTTTTCTGTGATAATTTTGACTCGGGCAGTCAAAAATATAAATAAATATAATTTGATAGTTTAGCCAGTCAGTAGGGTCCAATATAAAAATAATAGTAATTTGAGATGATGAATAATAGTAGTCAGTTGACATAAAATAAATATAATTGATCAATATAATCAAGATAATTGTTAGAAACACCAGTACACATAACACGTTCTGATTTAAATGTACAGTTATTTTCAAAGAACTGTGTATCAATAGCAATAAGTGTTATAAATTAGAATTTTAGAATACATATTTACAAGTGGTAACCAATCAAATTTGACCTCAACTTTGTGTTAACCAATACCTGCCAGTCTTTGTTCATGGCCAGTGATTGCTTATATGACTTGTTCCTTCACTATTTATTATTATATTTTTTTTACACGCTAATACACTGTTGGCGGAATATAATATAAATAACTTTTTTTTCTTTCGAAAGTGGAATAAATCGGGTTGACATATCCGTAAACCAGGGAATGAAATAACTATGGCCTTATTATTGTTTGTAAATTGTTTGAAAAAAAGGTATACAAGAAAGGATATAGGTCAAGAGAGCTGTCAAGGAATGAAATGAAGCAGACTACATATTGTCTTCCACTTGGAGTTGTCTCCTCTTCAAGGGCAGTAACCGTTGTACTGCCATTTAAAATGCAGTAGTAGCACACAGCAGAACTAATGGAATCATCATTTCCATTACTGAAAGTGAAAACAACACAATTTTGTTAACATTATTAGGTCCAAAAATTATTAGACTGTGCATGCTATCATGATCCCATCAGGAAGAAAAATTTTGTGAACATTGATGCTGGCCTCCCGGGACGTGATTTTTATCCCTTTGGCTCCAATGTTCTACCATTGCACTACCACCCGCCCCCTTATACAGGGAAGTTAAAAACAAGAGGAGTACCTCAAACCGACAGACAGGAAGTTGCCCTCATTGGGCGTGCTGGTTATCTTCGCCAGTCTCTGTGACAGTGACTTCCTCAGTTCAGTCTCTGAAGGGGCTGAGAGGTTTGTGGCGGCTATTGCCAAACTGAAAACCCCATTTTAATTTGTAGCAATTGCAAATTTTACTAGAACGTTGAACATTTAAATAGTGAAGAGTCTGGTAAATAATTTATAGAATGAAAAACAAAAAAAGTTACCATTTGTTATTTTGTACTACCTAGCCAAAATATAAATTTCAGAATATTTGCATCATTAATAAAAAAAAATATATCTATAAGCTATTGTTAAATACCATGACAATTGCACATCAGAGCTGACCAAGCTAGCAGCTTATTGGCTCTGAAGTGACCTAGCACAGCAAGCAAATGTGAAATTGCTGAATGTCAACTTTTCTCATCAGAGGGCAACAACAAAAAACTGGAAATATTGGTTATCTGGTACAGCACATATATGCAGAAATGCATTGGATTGTTAGCTGGACTAAATCTGTCAATGGATGTGTAATGAGTGATCTTCACTCAGCATTGACTGTAGAACAATGTCTGCATCTGGCGCCATGCTAAAAGTTTTACGGTTGTAGAAGGTGGGAAAGTCCAAATGTTTGAAAACATTGGAGCTATGTTTGACAGCTGTATAGAAGGCTTATGGCCTGTGTGTGTACATTAGCATAGCATTACTGGCAATGACACTACCCAGTCATAAATATTGCCTACATTATATCATACTCATTGAGCCTAGGGCATACCTAAGGTTACCATCTTCAGCATTGCTTTCAGTGTCAGCCTCATCAACTGGTGTGGAGCATCTGCAAAAACAGAAATTCTACTTATTTTTTCTACTAGCTTCTCTAATTACTTGAAACTCTCAGTTTGGGCTTCATCTCAAAGTTATCCATTCTAATCTACACATGTGTGTATAATTTTATAGCATGCAATGATATTAGTGGCGCTCGGACACTGTAACTTGTTGCCCATATGCAAGTTGGCGCAGGCTTGATTCCCAGTTGGAATTTTAAGAATAATTCATGTTTCAATGAAATATGAGGACTCTTTTCTCAAGCTTACAGATGGGAGAGGAAAATCTGAAAAAAAAAGGGGTAGACTACGGGCGAAAATCTTTCCGTAGAATGTTATCATGGTTACTTTCGTATTTACAATGACCACATATCTGAATTAAGTTCACTATCATAAAGGTTTATAAACTCTGTTACTAAAATACTGTTACTGTTAGAAGGAGTGTTAGGAAAGATTGTCGCGCGAAAACTGAAGCTCTTATGAACGAAATATTTCAATGACAACTTTCCCTCGATCTGATAACTAGATTGCTTAGAAAGACGTTTACCGTTTGCCGCAAAACAAATACAGAGCATAAAATCTAGAATCTTCGAAGGTTTTCCTATCAGTGCCTTGTTCACTTTGACTACTCTGAATTGATCCCGTGTCACTTTCTTCCGCCATGTTTACATTTCCTTCTTTTCCCGTCTTGTATTCTATTTCCGGTGTGTCAGAAGCAGACGCTTTTTGTTCAATTTTGACTCTTTACTACTTACCAGCTGCTTAAAGTGTGCATGTAGGCCTACTGGACTTTAGTTAAGCATTTCTGTCGATAGTTGTATAGACTATAATGAATTATTGATAATATAAATCTGTGAATAGATTCTAAAAGTTACGTAAAACCAACTTGAATTTGACTTTTAAAGAATTTCCCACAGTGGCACTCGAATCCCTGGATAGCAAAAATATTAATATTTAATATATCAATAATAAAACTATGTAATATCGAGATGATCACAAGCCATGCTGTCCTATTAAACTAATTTAGTCAGTTATGCCCTCAAAAATAAATAAACAGTTGATCTTCAGAGGTTTATTTACTTTTGTCTTCTTTTTTTTAATCAGCTGTTTTAAGATTAATTTGTTACCGGCGGTAGTACTTGGACAGCAGTAGTACTTGTAGTACTTGGACAGCAGTAGTACTCTGACACTGATCAAACTATTAATAGAGCACTATCTAGATCTATACACTGTTATTAATATTTAAAATTAATTAATTATATTTGATTTTAATGTGCCTATGCTGATATAGATTAACATTTTATCCTTGAATATTTCCAGATATTTATTTGACATGGCATGGTCTGGTAGATTTGATGATTTTCGCAACTATACATCAGCTAGCACCAGCAATAGTAACCAATATATGAGAACTGGAACTAGTAACACAGCCCAGTTGTATGATTCTTCAGTCAAAATCTGCAATATTACAGCTGATGTTCCAAGTGTGGTAATATTCAAAAGCATTCATTATCGTTATCAAATTGAAATTAATCGTGGCTTAATTTCAATCTATGAACATTTATTTACCCTCTCCAGGCTGGAGGAAACCAGAGATGCCCTAAAGAGCTGTGTCTAATCCAGCCGGGAGAGAGTGAATATTGGCTCTTCCAAGTTTCGGTTGTATTGCATGTCACAAACATTTTATGATTTCAAAATTATTGTAATCAGGATGTGTGATCACTTTAAGAACTATGTTCAGAACTCACCAGTATACATAATAATTATATATATTTATTCCAATACCGGTATTTTATTAATTCATTGATTATGTTATTATTATTAATATTAATTAATAGATTACTAGTATTTATGTGATCTCTACAACAATGCCATTCCATATTTATAACTTTTGGGGCATTTGTTCCAGAACATTATCGGAGCAATTTTAACCAAAGATGGGCCTAAATCTATCATAAGCAAAAAAGGTATTGTCCGTATGTTTTTTTTTATGGCTATTGACATTATTAAATGTCAATGCTTTAAAATTATATTGTTGCATTTAGGCAAAAGATTCCCACAGCGGCATAAGCAATAAATAATTATTAATTTTAAAATATACTTTAATAATGACCTGCTTATTAATTAAAGATTAAGATATTATGAAAATAAGGAATTTGATGTACATTTTACATAGTTATTTTACCTTTGACTCACTATCTATTTTATGATGAGTTGATCACATATAACATTTGCTGTTTGTCTGTCTACCAAAGGCTCTGGTTCTGAACGATTCCTTGTTTCGTTTACTGTACGCGACAGTCCTCATGACTTCATTAACTGCACCTGCTGGGGAAATGAAGACTTCATCAACAACATGTCTCAGTCGGTCAACATTGGAGACATCAGTAAGGACTTTAAAACAAATTAAAAAAACATTAGAAATACATGTTTTTAGATACTATTATTGAAATTATTGATAAATTGATAAAAGGAACTAGGTGTTAATTTAAAATGTTGTAATGAATACTATATTTATTTTTATTCTAATACAGTACTGGTACATGGAATTAGTAGTATACCATCATTTATTTAATGTTACCCTCTCCCTGCTGGATTAGGCACATACACTACTCTTTTGGGCATCTATACTATCCTTCTTGACATTTATTCATTTTATGAACAAATATTTATAATTTATAAATCTTGACCATGTTGACCATGTAAATTTATTCTAATTCTAATTCTAAATTTACTTTTAAGTAACTTTTCCACTCACATTAACAATTAAGTGTCATATTTATTCTTCTTTCATTCAGTTGAATTAAAAAATGCACAAGTACAGATCAAGCCAATGAACCAAACTGATGACAAATACAAGCCATGGACACCAAGGTTATTTATTACTTGTCGGGACTTATTTAAAAAAAACTCCCCATAGATACTATAGTATCCAGTTATTCTTCACAGACACAGAAATACTGTGCGAGAGTTAACACACTATACATCCAGGGCTAACTTTCCAGAACAATGCATTGATACCTGGGTGTAGACATATTCAGAAATCTAAAGATTGATATTTCAGCAGAGCTTAAATCTTTGGCTAATGTTGTAATCCATGAATTATTGAATAAGTTTGCCTTGAAAATAGCGTAAGAGAGTAATATATAATTATATTATTACAACTAGAATTATTATTATTAATATATGATTATTATTCATAATATTATGTAATAATTCAGTACCAGCTATTGCTTGCCAGTTTACTGCAACATTCGGCACTATGAATGTTGCGGGTTTCCTCCTGCCTTAAACTGAAAAGCCGTTATATAAGTGAAAGAATCTTGAAGGGGGCTTTAAACTCCCAATTCAAACAAAACAAACATTACATATTATTATGTCAATTTTTATGGTGTGCCATTGAATCTGTGACTTGTTTGCCAGTGGGTTCCAGCTGAACTTGTCTGAGAACCACGGCAGTGTTGAGGTGTACACCGGCTGGGATGATTCCTCCTACTCCAGTCTCCGGTGTATCCCCACCAAACCCAGCAACGACTTCTACACCCTGGAGGACGTCAACGTCAATGGCACCGCGCTACAGGGGGAACACGTCAACCTCCTTGTTGCAGTCAAACAGGTGAGGCAAAGTGTAAACTTTACATGGTTGTTTTTGGTATAGGGGGGCAGTTGGTAGCGCAATGGTAAAAATGTTGGACTTAGGAGCCAAAGGCCCCGGCCGGGGTTCAAATCCCGTCCCGGGAACCCGACAGCAATGTTCGCGGAAGTTAGCTTTCTGATGCGATATTCATGGCATGTGCTGTTTGTATAGTGGCAATGCAGATATCATCCCTGGTCTGTCAGTACCAGTTGGTGTTTGTTGGTTTACCGTAACATTCAGCTATGGATGTTGCAGGTTTCCTCCTGTCCTAAACTGACAAGATATAAGTGAAAGAATCTTGAAAGTGGCTCTAAACCATAATTTAAAAACAAAATTACAGTCAAGTAGGGACGACCTGTAGAGAAATAACTTTGATTTATTAAATTCAGCATAGAGGGACCATTATGTCTATTTAAGTAGTATATATATATACACATTATTTATTTAGGTTTGGCCGACAAGAAATATAACAACAAAGATAGGAAAGAAGACCAGAAAGTGCGATGTAGTTCTTTGTGATGAAACATGTTCCAACTTTATTCTAACTTTGTAAGTACATGTTAATCTAATTGATGATTTATTTGGTTTTATAGTCATTGCATATGGGTGAAATATTCCAGCTGTGATGTAAAGCACCAATTTGATCAATCATACTGCTGACAGATGATCTGCTGCTTGTTTCCAGTCTATACAATGAAATAGATTTTATCATTGTTCTATTTATAGCTCTTAAACTGTTTGCGCAAGTTACTCTCTAGATGTGTGCCATGGGTACAACATGAAGTGAGTCCTGATCGGAATTAAGTACCCCTATGGTGTGAGGATAGGGTACGGTACATGTACATTGGTATGTAAGTGATTTTATATTGCAGATGGGAAAATCACGTTGATCTGGCAATGTCCTGGGCACCACGTCAGACCAGTGGGTATAACTACACAGTAAATGTACCAAATACAAATATAAAATGTCACCATTCATAAATTCTAGAAATCGTACCAGATTTTAATTAATCAATGACATCAGTCAAAT
This sequence comes from Lepetodrilus schrolli, assembly GCA_032361225.1. Classification (NCBI taxonomy): domain Eukaryota; kingdom Metazoa; phylum Mollusca; class Gastropoda; order Lepetellida; family Lepetodrilidae; genus Lepetodrilus; species Lepetodrilus schrolli. The sequence goes on from JAUTBT010071243.1 coordinate 19,219, forward strand.
GTGCCCATTTCATGCTGGATTAATCTTCAACAGTGATATATACCATAGGACATTTCTGGTTAGGAGATATGGTTAAAGATCACTTATTTTCTTAATAATTATTATTTTGTTAAAAATATAAAATGTTTATTTTCCAGTACTGTTTGTTGCTGATGCAAAAATTGTGTATAATGAATACAAAAGTTGCATGGCTGCCACAGCTGACAGTAAGACTATCTTCACGATGGATCCAGGTTGGACTATATATTACACTGTATTTACAATGTATTACACTGTATTGCATTCTGTCATATTGTAATGTACCGACACTGATAAACTGTCCCATTAACTATCGGTAATATGAAGCTGTTGATGGAGCATGCTTTTCAAACAAGGATTTGGCACATTAATTGTAATGTGTCTGTCATCATCATTGTCATCATCATTACTGTTGTCATATCATCATTATCATTATCACCATCATCATTATCACTATCACCATCATCATTATCATCATCATTATCATCATCATCATCCCCCTTCTCACCATCACCATTATCATAATTTTTCTCTAACCATGCAGTAAACTTTCAACAGTGCACAGAGCACTTTGAATGGTGGTTGGCACATTTTATAAATGCATACATTATTATTATTAGTAGTAGTAGTAGTATTATAATAATAATAATATTATTATTATTATTATTATAGATACTCCTGAGGGTCACATTCTGCAGCAGTTCGTGAGGTCACAGGCTGACCTGGGGTCAAACTTTCTCTCAGATACAAGCAATGAACAAGACCCAGACTGTATTTATTGACTAATTTTTACATTATATTTCTTTATGTTTTTGTAAAATATAATTTATTGCTTTATGTTGCTATGGGAATATTGATATTAATTGATATAAGATAAATTTACGAAGAATATATAAAATCACCAGAATGATTATCATATTATTGGTATTAGATAATGATAAAATAGGCTTAAATATATTATCTAAACCAATAATGTTCCATTTTTTTCCCACCAATCAATATATATTATGTTAATATAAAGATGTCAGTAAATATTTTATCAATATTAAACTAAAGTGTTGTCTTAACACATGGCTTTGATTTTTCCATGCTTAGTTAGTTAATCTGTAGAATCTGTAAAATACTTTCCCAGTGTCGACGATCAGAACCATGCTGACCGTGGAGCAGGTGCACCAGTGGAAGAATGGAACATCCGATCAGGAACACAGCGTTGAATATGCCGTCATGTACATCTACGTCACAACATTCAACATCGACGATGACAATGCCGCTGTGCTCAAGAACGTATGGTTGGTATTCCAATGGCAATTTCAATGTTGTACCAGAAATATTAGAAATTATGGTTATTAAAACTGTTGAAAAAAATGTCATCTGGATAAAATACGGTCAACAAATTGTTTCATTGGTTGGTTTGAAATTATACACACGGGAAGACACCTTGCTACCCCACTAGGGTAACATTTTCCAGCTGGATAAATGGAGGCCATGATAGGAAGGGTAATAAATGTAGTCATGCGTAGCGCCGAGTTCTACCCTTGACTTGGGGAGATTAACACTTTCCTGACTTTCATCTGTTGTAGCTGTAAGTGTAGGAGGGAGCTGAAGGCCGATGCTGGATTCATCTGCACTAACGCCCAGTGCCCTGGTGGCGACCCCTTGTGTCAGGACATCGCCAGTCCCGCAGTCGAGTACAACATCTCTCTGTCTGTCTCTGACCACTCAGGCTCGCTCAACTTCTGTCGCCTGCAAGGCTCAGCCGCAGAAAATGTCATGGGTTTTAAGGCAGGTTATATCCAATTTTATTTTTAAAGTTTTTAATTGGGTTTTAGAGCCGCTTTCAAGACTCTTTCACTAGGGCAGAAGGAAACTCGCAACATCCGTAGTGCTGAATGTTGCAGTAAACCTGTCAGCACTGATTGGTACTGACAGGTTATAGTAATAATAATAATAATAATGTGTATATTTACACTGCGCCAAATCCATGCTTGAAAGTTTGCTGATTGTGCTACATTATTACTCTGGTCAATGAATCAATGTATACTCAGCTCACCTTCTCAACTCGCTGGGGAGTATACAAACCAAGCTGCCATTTAAGGCACTAGAAGGTTAGCAGCCATGACAAATTCTCCACTGATCCACAATCTGCTTATTTATTTGTCCTTGACGTGGACCTCAGGCTTGTTTTCAGCTGAAATCACAATTGTCTGTTTCCATGCTTGGCTTAAGTGTAGCACTGTAGCAATTCATCGATTATGATGGTTGAATGATGATCTACTGCATGAATGTCCAGTTCGGATCTCAATATATATTTCACATATTTTGTCCTAATGAGAATTGCATATTTAGTTTAAAATTTAATGGTACTTCAATAAAACTATGCTCAAAGATCCAAGTCACAATTTCAAGCTTAAATGTTTGTGGTGGAAAACTACATTGTTATCCATTCTAGCAAACAATGCATGTGTATTTCATGTGCTTCTGTATTTTGTTATACCTGTCTTCTTGCAGGCCAGTGACTTTCAAAGTCTGGACATTCAAAAGAAAACAAAAATCAAATGGTTGTATCTGCTGGAAAGATGCAAGATTATAATAAAAGTAAGTAATTATTTGCAATTTTATGTCACAACTCAAATTGTTATTTTGTGCTGGAAATAAAATTTCTTAGCTATGGAGGAAGTATTTTGTGGCACCTATTTTCAAATTTAAATGCAAATTATGGAAATGTGGATGCATAATGCAAATTGTTACACAAGTCTTGTTATTCCAGATGAAGAAACTATCGACAGACTTTAATACGAAGACATCCTTTCGGATTCTGTCGATGTCTCAGGCTGATCCACAGGATATTCTCATTGCAACTTCAATCTGCTAAGCATAAAGATACATTGTAATTGTGGAAAGAATGGACAGGACCTGTCACGACATGCAGCAGATTACACAGAAGATTGTTTGTATTTATATTCAACAACTATTAACAAAAACCTGAATATACCTTAGCATCATCGATGTTACAATTTTATGTCAGAACTCCAATTGTTATTTTGTGCTGAAAATTACATCCCACCCATAAATTCCTATGGACCAATCAACTAATTCTGATCCCCCAGTTAAATAATATATTTGGGAAAGGATTTACCTGAATGATTTGGATACAATGCAACCCTAAATTGATTTATATTTTGATTTGTTAATTTAAGTGATAAGATTTTGACTCAAATGAGTACCTGGTGAAGTAGATGGAATTTAATTATTATGTGAAACAAACGATTATGTAGTAGCCGGCTATGAAGGACATGATCGATTTATGTGAATATTGACAATTATACAAATTTCAGCTATCTGTGATATTAATAAATTAAAAAATATTTCTATGTAGTTATCAAGATTTGCTTTAATATTAGTGTACTGTATGTATCATAATTTAATTTTAGCTTTTTTTTCATTGGGGTTTCGAGTCGCTTTCAAGATTCATTCACATATCATGGCTTGTCAGTTTATAGCAGGGGGATAACTGCAACAACCGTCGCACTGAATGTTGCAATAAACCTGTGAGCACTGGCTGGTACTGAAAGACCAAGGATGATATCTGTATTGCCACTCTGCAAACAGCGCATCCTATCAATATCGCATCAGAAATGTAATTTTCATGAACATTGATGCCGGGCTCCCGGGACGTGATTTAAACCTGGAACTTTTGGCTCCTAAATCCAATGTTTTACCATTGCGGCCAGTCATTGTAACCCTCTCCATTCTGAAGGTAACCAGAGATGCCCTAAAAGGTGTCTGTGTCAATCTGGCATGGGGAGGGTTAATCCAGCATAATCTACACAACATTGAAGAGAAACAATTTGAATTAATAGTTTTATTCAAAATATAATACAAAGTGAGATTTATTTTATTTTTACAGCTATTGACAAAGTACAAGTTCTGTACATGTGCATGTTATATTACGAGTCATGGGTTGTAATGGCTGCACAATACCCAATGATGGATTCTGTATATGTTGCAGGGAATATGTATAATCATGTATAATCTGTGACAATTTCAGGTAAAATATATAATGCGTGGTTCATTCAGGGAATTTACATATTGCCTGATTTCTTTTAATGGGTAAAATTATACATATTACCTGAAGTAACTATTCACAATAGGGTCGTAGTGGTAGTCTGGGCATAAACCAATGTTTACCTCACTTCCTGCTATAGTAAAAGTATGGCATATGCCCTGATTTAGGCCCAGACTACAGTAGGATCCTTTGGTGAAATGCAGGCCATATTGTAAAAATCAAGACAGTTGCCATTACATGTACCTATTGCTCAAGACTGGCCAGGATTCTACAACAAATCTTGTAATTAATAGTCTCGAGATCACTTCTTGATGGAAGACTGTAAAAAATATAGAAGAAAGAAATACACTGAAAAATAATATCAATAACTTATCTGATTACATAGACTTATAATGCCATAAAAACACTGAAACTAAAGATATCAGGTTGTCGTGTGTTCAAGACACGCACACCCAATACCATAATGATAAACGTATATCGAAACAATTAAGAAAATAGTACATATACAGATTAGGTTTAACACAAGTATTAACCCTCTCCATGCTGGAGGCAACCTCAGATGCCATAAAAAGGCAGTGCCTGTGGGTAATCCAGCAGGGAGAGGGTTAAGGCAGCATTACAGTAAGGCAAAAACAAGTATTAAGAGGGAGAGATGGGCTCAAGGTTGTGTCAGGTGTGTATTATTACATTGTATTATTATTAAACAAACAAGTATGATGACAATAGTGTTATTTTAGAACAACGCAAGTCCATATTATCATATGTACTATGTTATCAAGGATCTTTTTAAAAATAATTGTGTTTGAATAATTAGAAAATTACAATTTGAAAAAAAATGGTCATGTCCGTATTTTTAGGGTTTGAACTATTGGAGAGTTCGAATTAAAAGAGAAAATACAGTAAATTCCAGGAATTTCTAATCAGATTTGGTAATCATGGTGATGGATCCAGAGTATTGGATTTGGATTGCACCCATTCCCCACTTTACAAAAAAAATCATATACTGTATCTTTGAGAATTTAACAATGTCGTATAGTATTTATACTGTAAATCCTTGAATAGGAACATGGGCTTCTATTAATTTCGCAGCACTCTCAGACCTGGCTTCTATTCAAGACAGGCTTCTATTCAAAGAGTTACAGTGTCTATTACTTGGATAATTACATTGTTCTTCAGTTCTTAACATTGTATAAACAGCATTATAAATTTTAATAATGTGAATACTGAATAAAAAAACCCAATAAATATAAACCCAAACAAACAAACAAACTTCATATTGACATGTACACGCAATAGACAATATTTAGACAGTATTAAAAAAAATGAGAAAATCTGTCTGAATGTCTTAAAAAATAAGCAACATAAATATATAAATTGCCCTTGTGAAAAAAAAAAAGGATTGCAAACATAAAGACAGTAACATAAAACAGATGTGTGCCTAATAAAAATTAAATAATAAACATGACAAATGAGTAAACGAATAAATGAGCATTAACCACGACATAGGTTTATCAAAGATAAAAGGTACTATGCATGAGACTGCTTAGCAGTTAGTGCGTTAATACCAACCACAGCAATACTATTAGCATTGCCATATTCATTCTCTCCTCTATACTACAGGAACTTCATATATACATTGTGCATAGAACAAAACCCAGAGAGCTTTCATCCGATACATTGAATTTATACAATTATCTCTATCGGTAAGAATGAATGAATTAGTGCTTTACGTTGCAAGCAGGAATATTTCACCCATACGCGACAACCAATCGGTAAGAATGTGCATAAGCGTGATTATTTCCATTTCCAATCGGTAACAATGATTGTACATGTATAACGATCATGATAATACTAATTTTATCTATACAGGTCAATACATCAGTTTGTAGACATCTTTGGATAACTTGCATTAGATCCAGGGGATCATTACTCGAAGCTCTCATATCCACTAAGAGATGGTTGTGCTCTCGTAAGTGCCCGATCGCCATGTATAAAAGATTGCAATGAGCAGTAGATACAAGAGGTTTGAGAAATGATACCCAGTACGGTAATACAGGTCACATATATACTCACTTCATCCTTGAATTTACAATTTGAGGTGTTGTTGACAGAATTCTTCATACTGGTTTTATATTTATAACTGAACATGATAAATATAGCTTTCATAATCTGATAATCATGAATATTCATATCTTAAGCAAATTAATATCGTAATCAGTGTTATTTAAATATGGTCCCTAAACATTTTTAACATCTTTGTCACAAACAACCGTCAATGACAGTTGTATCATTACAACATAAAATAAACTTCAAAATGTAATTCCAGAGTGGGTATAGGCATTTCATTTTGGTGATGCAAAAGTTACACAGCTAAATATTAAACAACCACACAAACAAGTAAATTCTATAAAAGGAACATGGGTCACTCTCAGTATCACAGATAATTTAGCACATGTGGAATCGTTCAAATAATGATATCGTCTGAATCTCATTACAGGTAAGAATATCCCATTGTCTCTGCAGTGGTCAAAAGTTTTGATCAAAACTTTCTAGTTGTAACCATAATAATGTCCGTTTCACTGACCAATTAGTGCAAAGATTGAACCAACACATTACTTTTAACATGCTTAACCCTCTCCCTGCTGGATTAGGCACAAGCACTGCTCTTTAGGGCATCTCTGCTTGCCTTCAGCATGGAGAGGGTTAATATCCACATGAATATTAGGATGTTTTCATTATTTTGACTGGATTCTTTCAGAAAAGCACCACTCTAATATCGTCTGAGAATGTTGTCCGTAAATTTTCATCAGCAGACAAGAATAGTTCACAAACACACTTGAAGTCTTTAAAAACAATCGCTAGCACACACGTTCCTATAAACTCTCGTACAAATCTGTGCTTCCATATGCCTTTGCAGTCGTTTCATGGAATTCTGTTTTGTTACGATTCATCCTCGAGTTCCACATTAGTTTAATTTTGTTGGCGAGCACAGATAAATAGCTAGGATTATGGCTATAATCTCTAGATATTGATGGATGGAAGTCAAAGTCTGCTATCTCAATAACCGTCTTCTTCCGCAGCTTGTTAAGGTATGTACTCCCAATAACAATGATGATTATCCCAAAGACCCCGAATACGATTGGAATTGTCAGTGCTGGGACATTGACAGAATCTAAAAAATAAATAAAATAAAATAACATGATCTTGGTTATGAAAATGATATTATTTTTAAATTGGTGTTTAGAGCCGCTTTCAAGATTCCTTCACTTTTATCATGGCTTGTCAGTTTAGGGTAGGAGGAAACTCGCAACATCCGTAGCGCTGAACGTTGCAGTAAACTTGTGTGCACCAGCTGGTACTGACAAGAGTGAGTAAATTATTGTTTTACGTCACAGCGGGAATCTTTCACCCATAGGTGACGATGGTACTGACAAGACCAAGGATGATAACTGCATTGCCACAGTACAGATCAGTGGCTGTGTATATATAAGGTAAAATAAAGGAAAAATATTACAATTGATACCAGTACACAACAATTTCTGCAACAAATTCTATAAATCACATAAATTACTTGAGTCTAAGTTTCAGCAATTTGCATTCCTCAAATAAAAACTGAGATAAACTGAAATCCTTGCCAGATCAACACAGAATACAGATCAGAGTAGTTTCCCTTTACAACTTAATTCTTGTGTTATGATATTTATTGTTTAGCCCCGATTGCTGTGCTATTATATAAATCTTTTAGCCTCATAATAATCCACAAACAATGAACATTTTATTATAACATGGGACACGTGAACACGAATACGCACCGTCATCGTAAGCGAAGACATTGTATGGGGCAGATAGATAGCTGACATCGTTGTAGACAGTAAACCACACGGTCCTCCATCCCAGATTGGTCAGTTTTATTTTGACGGTGTGGCTACAGGTGTTGATGAACTCATTAGGAGGGCAGGACTGGTTTTGGATAGGTTGGCTGGTATTTAGGACCGTGATGTTCCAACACAACGAAGTTGGCCCACTGAAACAAATAATACCAATATTTTACGATATTGGTTACTCTCTAGCCTTCCCCTCTGACCATCCCCATATACAAAGTCTCTTAACCCTCTCCCTGCTGGATTAGGCACAGGTAATGCTCTTTAGGGCATATCCGGTTGCCTGCAGCATGGAGAGGGTTAATGTCGGCAGGGAAGGCTAGAAGAATCTCGAGCTACTTGAGGGGTGCTAGTAAATGATGACAAGGGTCTTGGGGGAGAAGTTACGTAAGTGTAATCATAAGATATGATTATACCTACCCAGTATTTTGTTTACCCATCCCCGTCCCATGATGTACATGGATGCATTTTGTACATGTTTGTAAAACTTAAAGGCATACAATCTCAGATTAAGTTGTCATTTAGGACAGAAATGGAGTACATGCATTTAGCATACACATAATTACTTTTGTACCTCTAAATATCTTTTCATTGCTGTAGGATTGATAAAATTCCATTGCAGTTTACATTTCCGGAAAAACTCGAATAATCAGTTGGTAATGTATTGTAATATCTCAATTTTCTATGGTCTAATAGACTAAGGGGGATAACTCTAAAAATTGAACATGGTCAAAATATCCTTTCACCACTGGTACCAATAAAGCTACATATACCATAAATATTTATAATAAATAAAATATGAAATATTGAAAACCAGTGGGACATGCGGAAAATGTAGCTGGTTACCTAAAATACTTGTGTAAACATATTAAATGCACTTACTTTCACATAAAAATATGTTTGACCATGAAATATGAAAACAAACCCATGATGGTATGCCTTTAAGGGTAATACATATTGTTAAAATCAAATAATGACATGTACCTACAGTCACACTAATTGATAATTAATAAGGATACATTAAATATATAACTGAGTAGGTTAAAAATGGAATGGAATGATACTTGCAATAAAGTTTTTAAATATGATGACTTACCTCCCCTTGCAGGTCACATTTAGTACAAGGTATTCACCAAGCCCCACACTTCGATCACCGACTACACCAATGCTGCTTAGCGGATCTGCAAACGACCAATCAGCAATGTCTACATACAAATATGGACACATCAATCTAAATATATCCTTGACTTGCATTGACTATTAATTTGCAGTTTACTACATACATATTCATGATGCTAGTATTTTACTGATGAAACTTAAATGGAAAATTTTCGATTTCATATTATATTTGACATAATCAGTCGATAATCATAATTAGATTATTGGTATACTTTTGCTTGATAAAATATTAATAAAGAATAAATTCTTAAATTACACTAAAACTAAATGTATAGGCATACAATCACAGATATTTATGCTTGTTTTGGACTAGTTGCTACAACTGCAAAGTACATTCACTTATGTTTGTACTTCCAAAACCTTTTTCACCACTGTATGGTAGACACAATTCCACTGCAACCCCCAGATATAGAACTGCTTGAATTGCCAGAATAAACTTTAGTAACAACCTGAATATGGTCATAATGCTTATTATATTAATACAATAAGGGACAAAAACTCGAAGTGGTATGACTCACTGTAAAGGGGAAACACCTAAATTTGCCTCGTTTCATTTTCATTTAGTTACTTGATTAAAAGGTTTGTATTTATTGTCGTTGGACAAAACATACATAAAATATGAAAATATTGAAAAGCAGTGGAGCATGTGGAAAATGTAGCTTGTTGTCCAATACACTTGTGTAGACAAATCAAATACACATATATACCTTCAGGTAAAATTATGTTTGACCATGAAATATGTCAACAAACCGTGATTGTATGCCTTTAAATACTATCACTAGCTGACTAATTGAGAGCTTCGTCAAATTGCTTTTATTCAGTCACATGTTATCTAAGTACAGATCACACTTGTCACATGAGACAGACAAACGTACCAGCCATGTGACTCAATGAACACAGATAAAGTAGATGAAAAAGAACACCCACAAAATGTAAACATGTGATTAAAAGTTATCAATGACAGTAGTGTGGGTTGTGTATGTTTACTGTACTGAATTACTGGTAGTTATTAATTGTCTGTATTTCTTGTCTGTCAGACTATCGGCTTCCACTTCTTGTGTGTTTTATCATAATTAATGCACTATGTTATAAATTATGAAAATAGCATGAACCACAGGAATAATTATTTTGTAAAATATGATTATTCAAAGGGTACACAAGTTTCAACACTACTACCGAGTACCAATATTGTAATCAGGTAATAGAAGCTAACATCAGTTTAAATATCACTTTAATAAATTTAATGACCTACTTTATCAATTCAGCATGTTCAGGAAATAATTTTTCTGCTTGAAAATAATGTATGACTTAGAAACAGGTGTCACATCTAGCAAACATGCCAAACGTTACAAGTTTACACAATAGTTAACAGCTGGTTAAGCAAGTAGATATTGGCAGCATATGGTTTGTATTCCAATAGTCCACACTGGACAGGTCTTATCACAATAATTTAGTATTGCGATAAAAAAAATAAGTGTCTTTGACTCATTACCGTAATATTAAAAACAGTGTAAAATAGGGCTACGATTGTGAAAGTGGCCCTTATACATAACTTAATGGATATTAATGAATATTAAAAATGTAATTACACATTTCTGCAATAACAAAAATGGATAAACATCACCTACACTGATAAGAACAAGAAAATAGTATAGATGTGGCAGTTATCTGCATTCACGTGACAGATATTACTTTCATATATCTTGACCCGTGACCCATAGATTACCCTGGGGTGCATTCAGGTTGCACTACTTTTGACTACATAGTACTATGTTATATGAAGTGCTACAGAAGCCGTTCAGCCAGCATGTGTAGTACTATGTAGTACTACTTTTCACTACGGGTTTGGACCCTGTAGTGTTTGGGCCCTGTAGTGTTTTGTAGGAAAACCCAAAGCATGAAGTGAATGGACTGGACACATGTGCACACCGATTTCCTGCTATTTTCCAGCCACTACTTTGTATAAAGGTAGTCACTACTACCGTAGAGTAGAATCTAGTGTAGTTTAATGAAATGTTTTGCAGCCTGAACGCACCCCAGTCTCAGAGGGTGAAAGTATATCATTTACATTATATTGATCAGTATTATATTTACATAAAAGGAGTCGATGAAAGGCTGTTCTCCAGAAATCAAGGCTTGCTTAGTTAACTTCTCTCGAGGGATATTTTGAATAGGTGTATTAGTATGTGAATGAGAATAAGGTGCGATAACAGACTATTTGACCCATTTACAACCAATATGTCACATGTCGCACAAGCCCACCAGCATGCAATGTCACATGACCTCCAGATAAGTCTTTGGTCGTCACCAGTCAAATGCTAATCTGCCATTGAAATGCATTCATCGTAGTATTAGTAGTAGAGCAATCATACTTAGAAATGTCTAGTAATTGAGGCCCCAGCCAACTGGATCTTTGAAGGCTTGCCATGGAAAACATTATGCTATACACCAGGCCCCGAGATTATGAAAAGTTTTGAGAACGATTTCATGCTCAAGCTCAAATTTTATATGAAGATTTGTGAACAAAACTTTGAATTGAGCATGAAATTGTACTCAAAAGGGTTTTGTAATCTCGGGTCCAGGTCTGCATTTCACAAACAGGTTGTACTGTAGGGAGTACACCAAGCTATATTACTATACAGGCATGGCAACAGATTATTTTGAAAACAAACTTGGGATCTACAGGACCCAGGCAGTCCAATGCAAATAAATCGACCCCATGACAAATAAATCGGTGGATTACTGCAAACAAATTGCCATGCCTGACTACAGCAGAAATTACGCAAACCTTGATTTAGGCCAAGTACTAATGGTACGAAACTCGGGGCAAGAGTAGGAGAAGAAGTGAAGTGATTGAAAAAGCCTAGTAATGATTGCAGACAAGAATAATGTTATAGTTTTAGGGATCTTGTTGCTGCAGAAGCACATTTATTAGTAGTTCAACAATAAAACATTGGTCTTTTGATGGCTTTAGTAGTTGAACTAATTTATTAGCAATCCCCTCCAGATACAAGATTCTGTAGCAAAGGATATCTTGTAATTTTGCACAAGATCATAAATATTGGGAAAACATTAGAATGCTAATTTTAAAAAAAGAAAAGTTTTACTAGTTTCTGAAACACTTGTAGACGAAACAAAAAAATGTGGGTGGGTGGAATCATAAATATGTTCACCAATATAAAATTATTTCTTGTCCAACAAACCAACAGATGTAGCACATATTAATATACCAACAACAGTCATTGCGATGAAAATAATAATGTATTTCAAATATCTATTGAAGTAGAATGCAATTAAAACACCTACAAATGGTGTTCAAATATCTATGAAATTCAGTGTTAATGATACATGTACTATGATGTACGCAATTGAACAACTATGAGAATCAGCTGTTACCATGGTTACAGGTCAATTAGAAATAAATAAATAGAGGATCTCATATTCTTGTTCATGTGATTATTGAATAATTAAACATGTTGGCAAAACTGATATTAGGTGAGGCTCAGCAGAGAATAATATAATTTTTGCCAACTCGTTTAGATAAATTCAGTAATATATGAACACAAATATGAGATTCTAATGTCAATGATCACATAACTGTAGAAACTCTGTTGTAATATCGATTTTCAGTCACAAACACTATATAGGCAAATGTTGTGGGAACTGCATGGGCTAAAGCATGCAGGCAAATTATAGTTCCAAGTACATGTACAAATTTTGTTTTGTTTTGTCTTGTTTTTTGATTGGGGTTTTAAGTCGCTTTCAAGATTCTTTCACTTATATCACTACTTGTCAGTTTAGGGCAGTAGGAAACCTGCAACATCTGTAGCGCAGAATGTTG
>JAUTBT010071244.1:0-13682 GCA_032361225.1 Lepetodrilus schrolli
ACACACACACACACACACACACACACACACACACACATATATATATATATATATATATATATATATATATATATACCAGTTGAGTAGTATTCACGGTATGAGAGTTGGCTCTCCAAAATGCAACTAAGAAATAGCATTGGGTGATGAAGATTGTATGGTGTATTATGTTTGACTTTTCAATACGTCGTGTATGACTGATAATTGAAAACAGCATCCCGTTTTACAGCATGATAGTAACACATCCATAGTGACTTATGAATCTTTTAGCACTACCATCATTCTGTGGAAGTGTACCCACGTATCTCTGCGTTGGATGTCAGTTCCGTGTCTCGGAAAGACTGGGATGTATATACAGTTAACACCTTTGGTTAAATACTACAAACAATGTGGGTATTTCACGTCTCACGTCGTATCACAGCTTTTCCCCAAACCCTTTATATTTTCTGGACATTTCAAAAGAAAGTTGTCATCTTATCATTATATATAAAAAGTTCAAATTTAGATTGCCGCGTAAGAAAGGAATGACAATGTCATACTTAGAAGGTATACAGTTCCTATTGCAAATTTCCCATGAGGTTATCGATGTTAAACTATGTAATTTTAACACTTGACGGCGCTATAATGCGATTAGACCACACTTTTTCAACCATTTCTACCAATCAAATTCAAGGAAATTTAAATATTATGGTACAGCTAACCACAGCTATAATTTAGCCTGTTCTCTGAAGATTTGTCGATGTGTTGTAGTATGCAAAAGTACCTGTATTATACATATCATATTGAGCGAGAAAGAACGGGGTTAAGTGCACGTGTACTAGAACGTCGAACATGGTGAGCGACACATTTAGTAGCTCCAACGTGCAGTGAAAACGCAACGTTATTTACACGCGTATCTGAGAGTGCGTTGCTGTGCATAAAAGACGTATACATCTAGAAGCATTTTATGAAGTCTGACAAGATTGTAGTTAAAATCATGCTCACGACCTTATGCGACAACGTCTACTCAGAGTCTACTGCCATGTTTGGCGAACATGGATTAGTAGAATGGACAAGATATCCTTTGACCATTGACAAAATTACCATTTGAATGTAGTCTCACGAACAGGACGTAGCATTGGCTGGACCAGATAGGAATCCCTACTGCGAGATACGGAACTATCGAATGATAATGTATTCCAACTTCACGCTCAACTCAATAGTGTTATATTTTCGCTTCATACAATTGCTTGCGGGGCAGTTTCGGAATAAAAATCATACCAATATTAGATATTATATCAAATTCGTACTACAATCAACCTAAATGTGATCTGAATGTAGTTTCAATTCATATATATGTGTCTTATGTACCCATTACATATAGCACGTTACTTATATATTAGAACGTTGATTGCAATCACAACAGCGTTGCATAGGATCCCGGCCACTATACATGTTTATTGGTAACCAAGCTTTTGCAACATTGTTTCTTTGAGGCATATATTTCATCAACAAAACTTGTTTTACGAGCGCCTTTGAAATCCACGCAAGTTCGCTTTTAGGTACGGCGTGAATTTCCAAACGATGAATTCCTTTCAACTACGGCGTCGATTTATTGTTAAAAGAGACCTTCATATAACCCTGGAGGTTAGATTAAATGGGTAGAAGATTTCTTTCTCGGATTTTGGTTCTTTGGTGCGTTGGAAGATAATTCCCATTCAAACGATAACGAGTCGTGATATTATGTTCGAAGATAATTACTTTCCCACTGTGATTCAAAGCGCAACAAAATGTGGATACTTTATAATCAATAATATATAATATGAAGAAGCAAACATTTTGTTCTTGGGATTATAATTAGACTAAGACAGAAAATATATTTTCTTAAAAGCATACAATCACAGATTGGACCGAATTGGAGTTTAAAAGTCTGTAGTCTAATAGACTAAGGGCGATAAATCTAATCATTGAACACTGTCAAAATAACCATTCATGACTACTGGTAACAATAAAGCTACGTAACTATACATATTAAAAAATAATATAATATGAAAATATTGAAACCCAGTGGGATATTCGGAAAGTATCTGGTTACCACAATATACTTGTGTAGATACATCAAATGTATATACTTTCATTTAAAGATACGTTTGACCATGAACTATGTCAACAAACCCGTGATTGTATGCCGTTAATGTAATTTATAAGCGTGAAATAGAGATATAGCACCATGCTGAGTGCAGCATAGTTTAGAACTGTTTTGGACGTAAATGTTATATAATGTGATTCTGGCATGCAGCATTTGTATAGCGTTGTCCCTGCTTAATTAACATTGTAATACAAGCCGTGATATAAGTGATAAATATCTCAATTTTAGAACGGGAAGTTACAATGAAACCCTAGGAGAACTTGTCGATAGTTTTAATAAAGTGATCTAACAGTATGAAGAAAATGGTAAGCAATTTAGGTTCCATTAAGAGGCCTGCATGGGTATCGTTGCACGAAGCTCTACTACGAGACTAGTCTATAGCGCTCTCGAAGCGATATTTTATACATGGGGATCGTGCACTTACGAGAGCTCTACGGTCTCATAGTGGATAAGAGACACACCCTGGACGACAACTCAATTGGTGCAGAGCACGCGGCGAGGCTAGGTACTGGAGTGATCACAGTGGTTCTGTCGCGAGCCAGCTTGAACACATTGTTATGATGGTAGTGTTATGATGTACAAACTAGCTGATGCACAATCATGATAGTAGTAAACTTTAAAGTACATGCATTCGGAAATGTTATTTAATTTTTTTATGTATTTTTATGTATTATTGATCGATTTACAAATTACATGTAATTTGAAACCCTTACCAAATATTTGACCTGTGAAACCGCTGTGTGTGTGTGTGTGTGTGTGTGTGTGTGTGTGTGTGTGTGTGTTACTATTGGTTGATTAAAGTAAGGTCTCGTCTGCAAATTAACGTACTAAAACACAGTCGGACAGTTTTCAATACGCGATGTGCGTTTCTACATTGTGATCACTACTAGTATATAAATGTCACACTTTGTGCACATAATAACACACTATTGCAACGGAATAACACATTGTAATGAAATGTCAACACCCTTGATAAATTGACCAATAACTGTGTCTTTGAATGAAAAATTGGAAGTTACGAATCTTTGATTTAATAGAGAAGCGTGCATAGAGTTACATTTCGATTGGCCAAGATGCGGATAGATGGAGCCCGGAGTGCCCGGATTGATACTGTCTGACATCCATATTAACAGTGTGGACATTAAATGTAGTCACTGCAGACAGTATGTGCTAGCATCTGCTCCATTGTGAAAAGGTATTTGCGGTAACTATTCCCGTCCATCTTCTATTATGCCATCAAGCTACTATTCACGTTCAGGTACTATTCACTTACGCCCACTAGTGACGTCCACCCACTATTGACGTCCACCTATTCACATCCACCAACTATTCCAACCAAACCATTATTTACGTCAAGCTACTATTCACGTCCTCCCACTATTTATTCATTCCCATCCAACTACTATTTATGTCCATCTGCTATATATTCCCATTCAGCTACTATTCACGTACACCCAATATTCCAATGCAGGAACTATTTATGTTTAGCTATTCATGCCCAACTATTCACGTACATCCATATGCACAGTTCAAGTCCACCCAGTATTCTCGTCCCATAAGTTCCCTTTCTTAAGTGTACATGCGTGGATTCTTGTTCCGTTTTAGTACTAAGATATCTTGGCATATTCTTTACACAGGATGAACCTGTTTGGTTGTAACCTGTGTTGTTGTAATCATTTACCACCAATCAGCTTGAGGAATTGAACTATTACATAAAGACATTTTAATAGTTAATATATACTAAAGCAAAAATGTTTAGCAAATTTTTAATATAGTGTCCACATGGAAATCCTGTTACTGAAATATGTGTATTTTGCATAATATAGTTACCACAAGATAATCATACCAGAAATTTATAAACAAAACCAAATCGTTAACTTCCGGTGTGTATGTCGGTTTGCCCTTCAAACGGATTTTTTGTGAATCTAGCAAATTGTCTGTGCAGTCAGGCTAATTTGGAAGTGGGTATCAAATCTGTTAAGGACTGCCACACAAAAACTAATGTGAAATTTGATTTTCTGATATAAGCCGACAACATGGAATGCCTCAACATTTTCGAAATGAAATCACGTGGAGGTTCCTGTCAAGCCAGAGCATTCGTGATAATGCTAACAACTTTAATGTCCATTACAGTATAATATCGCGTCTCATGGGACGTGAGCAACAAACTGGACAAGTTAAAGACCGTCCACGTTCGGTTAGGCCACATGTCCCGACTCCGCGGGAGGATCGTGAATTAGTGACGTCATTAAGGTGTGATCGGTTTCAGAATGTAGGCCATGCGGCTAGAGATTTGCAGTTTGCCACTGATACGAGAATCAATCCGCAAACTGCCAGAAATCGGTTCCATGCTCAGAGGGCAGTGGTCGGTGCGGTGTGCCTTTAACGCGAGGACATAATGGCCGTGCGTGTAAGGTGGAGCCAAATCCACCAGCGATGGTATCTAAGCATTAATGGAACCAAACATTATTAACAGACCAAACGCTCTGCCACAAATTTAATAAAATCAGTATACCAGATTAAATGGTGTACCAGACGTTTTCCTTTTTTGTTTTCCTTTTTTTAATTTTTTTTAATTGGTGTTTAGAGTGGCTTTCAAGATTATTTCACATATCACTACTTGTCAGTTTAAGGCAGGAAGAAACCCGCAGCATCCGTAGCGCTGAATGTTGCAGTAAACCTGCGAGTACCGGCTGGTACTGATAGACCAAGGATGATCCTGATAACTGCATTGCCACCCTACAGACATTGAATACTATCAATATCGCGTCAGAAAGGCAACTTTTGCAAACATTGAGGCCGGGACCCCGGGGCGGGATTTGAACCTGGAGCCTTTGGCTCCGAAGTCCAATGTTCTACCACTGCGCTACCACACGCCCCGTACCAGCCGTATTAACGATGCTGTACAACAGTCATTCGTGAAAAAGGATTGATGTTCTATATTAAACGTGTTTCTTCATGTTTGTTTACCATGCTAAAATTACGTTATTAACATCCATTCCGTAATCTGTGACAAGCAGTGGAGCTAAAAGAATAAAGCAAATTATTAATGATGTCTAACTTTGATGTGTCTCAAAAACGAGTTGCTAATTTTACAATTTTACAATGATTTACGGTTGTCATTTCCAGTTTACCGTGGTGTCTAAATTTGTCAAGATTACTAACAGCCCCGGAGTCCGTCAACAGAACAAAAAACCGTAACATTAATTTTGAGTTGAAAAGTTAGCCTTTGTTTACTTCAACCCTTCTAGCCACCGTCGACGTGATTACAACTCGCCAAAATCGCTATCGTTTTTAAACGCTACTTAAGACACAGTTATTGAGCAGGTTTGGACTAAGAAAAAATAGTTATGGTTAAATTTCCGTCAATATATTATTGGAGAAGTTAAGAGTGCCTTCTTAGTGTACTTTACATGACAACTAATATGGCACACCAGTAGTTAGTTCTACTCAATTAATGCAAAAGTTATAAAATCACGTAGTGTTCATTATTATGCTCTTTTTTTTCTATCGAGAATTATGATTTCCAGAAAGTTGTACTATCACTAGAATCTCTGCTAGAAATGAACTCTGACGTATATGTAAAGGTCATCTGTACATGACGTTTAGTCCGATCTGTTATTATACCACCGGGTGAGATATCGCATATGTCATAACAGGTCTGAGTTATCTAACTAGTTTAATAAAGGTGGACTCTCACGGCGCGAATTGTAGCAACTTGTAGCATGCAACTGAATCGATGAATGAGAACACACGAATCGTAACGATTCCGAGTCGTGTACGACATGTAGAAAGTCGGTCTAGCGAAATAAGAACCTGGCCGCTATCCCACCACAGGAACTTGAAACAGGACAATATTTTGTTTTAATACATTATTTTTTGAGGGGTTAGATGTATATATTTTTTTGTCGAGATAATATTTAGAACAAAATATATAACATAGGGACCCATCGACGACATATTATATAGAAAGGTATATTACTCCAGACGGCTGGAAATCCACACCACCTCAACTGATAGCCCATTTGTTAATATCCGATGAGAGATGCATGCTATTTCACTAGAAATATGAAATATCCTCTATTTATGAACAAAACTTGAGCTGCCAATATGACGTGTCATAGATCATAGAACGTTTTTTAAATATAATGGCGGCACTAACGACGAGCTAGCCTTCAATAGTTTTAACGGCAAATAGAAGTCAAAAGAGAATATATTCAAATAATCGACAAACACCAACATTTGCTACATCGAAAATGTTAAACGTGACGTGTCAAATTGATGAAATAGTGGTACGATAAACTGACGAAAGTGCCAGTCGGCATCGTGGTTCACAGCGGGTTCAGTAGTACCGGAAGGTGTTCTCGTCACTGCAGTGACGATATCACTTTTCTCAGAGTGAGAAATCAATGTTAAATATATAATAAATTCATTTTCTTACATGTTTGTTGTATTCGTCGTCGATGTATCTGGATACATCTCGTAACACAATGTTAGAACAACACAGGTTCATTCTTTAGTCATCAGCTGGACATGACCACTGACTTGAAAGTACGCGCTGTTGGTAGAGGCTTTGCTAAAACATACACTGTCAGTAGAATCAATTATGTATTTGGTACTTCCTTGCAAGAAAACGTCACGGAAAATATTGATTACTCAATGTGTATGCCTGGCTGTAATAGTATATATTATATTGCTAACCATCTTGAATTACTATTACCTAATCAATTCATATATGTTTGTAATATTATCGTACGCTTGTACCACCGTGTCTGATAAAAATAAAAGAAGAACTCTGAAACTCTGAAATAGTCTTTAACCTCAAGTAATCAAAATATGTTTAATTCGCGACCCGCTAAAAAGATTTTGGAACGAGGCTCGGTCTGCATCTACTGAGATAACGATGCATTGCTGGTTCCCGATGTGCCAGAGCGAGTCGCTATATGATGCACCAGAAACTGTCGTTTCACAACATCCCAATATGTCACAACACACGGCAGCGATGAATAGTCAACATACGCCGCTGTTCAGGGTAAGCTGACTAAATGCAATATTTATAACCCGTTGTTACAAGTCCTCGGATTTCGCGCAGTCAATATATATCAACCAAGTTAATAATTTAGCACTGTATTAAATTGCTAATGCGGATTCGCAAACAGAGCCTATAAATAGTATGCGTCATGGAGGGATGGCCAGTGAATGTTCGAGTAAATATGTGTGTAGTTAGCCATCTAAGTGTCTAAAGTAGGCCTTTCTGAATGTTTAGTAAATATATCTAGGTTTTCTTAATGGTACGATATGAACAATCGATCTTAATGTTATTTAATATTAAAATATGTGAGTGTTCTAGACTCATACAATTTAATAATTAGGAGATCCGTAACTATATTTTTGAGTGAGTGAGTATGAGAAAGCATTTAAATAACCATATTTTAATTCAATGCCAATATGTGCCAATAATCAATGCATTTTTTAAATACTGATGTGATCGATAATTTAATTATAATCAAAATTTCTCTCAGATTACAATGTGCAGCCTTTAAATAGTCAGGTTCATATATATATAGGTATTTTAACATTGATTTACCAGGCTACTGCACTGTATATGGTTTGAAAAATAGAATTGGCTAGGAACTTGATCATGATGTGGATGTGCTTAAATTTATTTTATATTTATAGCTTCTAATATTGCGCTTCCGTGTCTGTAATGTGCGTGTATGCGTAAATTATCTTTAGGCAATTGATAGCTAATGGAACATATATATTTTATAGAAAAACGAACGTAAAACCTATTATCAATATTTACACAGTCAAATAACCAGAGGTTCATTTGTAGTATTTGTGCCAGATCTTTTATTTATACTGTAGTAAAATCTAAATGAAATTCGACTTGATACGTTAAATGTCACGCATATATACTAGTACGTGGAGACAGACAGTGATGCGGACACGCAAAGCATGCGCATACGTACACGTGGAAACAGTCTAATTGTATTTATTTTAATTATAATCTCAGAAAGAATATAATTATCAGAATATAATTACACAATACCGTATATTTCTAAAATTAATTGATCATGGATTGTTGGCACCCATTGGCATTCGATTTAAGCATCGAGTTAATGCAATGTGGATAATTAAACGACTATCCACAGAACCTTTGAGTAATTATAATAATATTATATTCTTCTCAAAATGTATGTGTGTCTAATTCAGATTACTCTCCGACCGTTGCTAATGTAAACATCTCCCAATAGTTACTCCAATGACCCTCTATCACGACCACATTTAGAATAGAATATCTAGTTTATTTGACTTGTCACCCAAATGTATGCCTTCCTTAAAGACAGGGCTTTGTTCAGGCTAAATTTTAACCACAGTGTATCTCAAGGATCCGTGGGCCTACCGCGAAGCACTGAAAATACATTGAAATTACATATACATTTAAGGGAGGTCACTCTAAATTCTTATTCTATCCACATTGAGCCTCGTTATCGTATGTAAATGGCTGTCGACATTTGACGACGGTTGATTATGGTAGGATGGTGGCCCGCTACCAAACCCATCGTTTGTAATATATTTATAAGTGTCAGATACTGATTCCGAAATTGCATAATTACAATAATAATAATAAAACGACCAATGTATTCATGTTTTTTCACATGCTGTACTTCGAATATTGCTGTGGAATAGCCGCGGACCGACGGAATTATATACGCTAGTGGTGATGGAGTGGTGCGAAGAAGTGTTTACCAGTATAGCAAGGAATAATGCGTCTCGTCATTATTTGATAATGTTTTAACCACAGTAATTTATCAGAATACAGACACTGTAGTAATTCAATTAACGTAATCCCAAGTGCTTGCTGAATATAAGTACCTTTTGGTTTCTCTTGTGTATAGGTAATTCGGGGTTCGCATCAGATTAAGAAAAACAAATGGATTCCATTACAATTTGCCTATAACTACTTGTTCTATATGAATTGGACACTAACGAACTAAAGGTTTCTGCTGACCGGATACAGTGGAGAGTTTGCAGCAGCTGTTTTAAATAAAGCAAAAGTATTGGAGCAATTAAGACACTGATAGTCATATAACTGACAATTACAACTCAACCTGGCGCCTACACACGGGCAAAGAGGATCTGAACTAAATGGTAATAAATATTTGAAACCCCACAGATTGTTACGGCAGACAACTGATGACACCTATTTCCAGCCAGCAGGTCAATGAATGGCTCTTCGTGAACTGTGAGCGTGAATACTGATTTCCGAGGTCGTGGTTCGGTAGTGTAACAGAGCCAGACATGGCGGTCAGAGTGCCAAGGCCAAGGGGGAAGAAGGAGAGATCCGTTCTTCAATCGATGGGAGGCCATACCAAGAAGTCACGGCACATAGTACTCCGCGCGTGGACAGAATGGCGGATGTTAGTCCACTGACCCGTCTAATCATTAATTACTTCTGGAGATCCACACATATTGCATTGACAGAGACACGAATTCCGAGCAGGTACTGATCGTTTGACCCTCTTACCTACATGCGAGGAATAACGACAGTTTGATTACATTAGCTTCATGAACACAGAATGAGATCTAAAACTTCTTTGATGCTGTGTATCGTTTCACGAAACTCTCATATCCACTGTGAGGCCATAGCGCTCTCGTAAGTGCACGATCCCCATGTATAAGAGCGATAACTACGAGAGTGCGTATGATTTCATAGTGAAACGATACCCTGATCAGTGTGTACTGTGCATAGTGTATGGTCTCATCCGCATTTATTTGAAGCTCAGCTTAGGAATATTACACGTAATATTAAATTTCCTATTATTGTCGCTCACATTGATTGATAGTTCTGTCAAAACATGGCAAAAGTTCTCCCCGTGCAATTTCTAAAATATGGTAAAATTCCATTTAAAGGAGTATATGAGACTCAAATAAGTAAAATTACTTCCTATACGAGTTCACAAATAAAAGTACCGCGGTAGAAGTATTTTTCATATTTATCATCATGACAGCTTTTGTAGTTTTTAATAGGATTGTATATGTATAAATATTAAATACACTACTAGCATATGTTCACCCACGTCAAGGACATGCAGTGTATCATTATATAACAGGATATTGTTACCAACTAACACGCTGCCACGTGTGGAGTGTTTTTAACAAACATGCTGCGTTACAATAATATCTATTGAGATCACGTAAATGGCAAAGGTTGAACATTGCAATATTTATACTCAACATGTTCCTTTAATTGTAACTGACTATGGGAGGCGGTTTGTTTGGACAAGTATACCATAGCTGTCTATATTTCTCCAGTGTTCCTATCGAATGTAGATACGGGTTTGCAGGCGTAGAACTATTTCCTACAATGAAGGCTAGCATGACTCAAGTATAGCGGAGTTTGATCAATTGGCCTAGGCAATATGGCTTAGAACCGGATGTTATACGACCTCTGAGTATATACTTGACTATTTGTTGGAAACTACTGCATATGATCTGCGAACGTTGACATATTGGAGTTGTTTATGTAGCCGAACTGGAGTTATAGGATGGTATCACTTCCTTAAACAGATACCATTCGACTGTTTGAAGAAACATTAAGTCAACATGCATGTCTGTTATTAAAGTGAAAGAATAACAGTGCAACATCATGGTACATGCTCTTTGATTGGAGGCAGATTGGTTTTCTCGATTGATCATCTTTGGTTAAAATAAGATAAGATAATATTAAATAGCTCTTCACTACCCACGACTGTAATTTGTTATAAGTAGCAACGTTTAGTCACTATTTTAGACCCGATTCATTCACGAATACGACCCGTTAAATGGCTGCACAAACTTGGGGTTACGCTTCCATTGCAATTGGATGTAAATCTGATGACAAAATAATATCTCTAGCGGAAATCTTACACAATAGCCCACCATTCCTCGAATTCACGTCGGATTTGCCATTTCGACGTGATTTAGCAGTGATAAAGGGAATCTGCATGTAGATATTGTATTGGTTTGTCGCGCGTTCAATTCACGTCGAGATTTGATGAAAAATATTCTCCAAATTAAGGCGAAGAGCAGGAGAATAGTTTAGGCCTACATTCGACAAGGAGGCATATTTCTCTTTATAAAGTTCGAGTTTATCCTATCATACAGCGAGTGGAGAATATACCATCGTTATTAGCTTACTTAAAATAATAACTACACGTTTTGCTGTTCATAGGTAATGATTTATTGTTTTCTGTTAACCATCGGACGTTTCTACGTTAACACCCGTTCATTTCCCTTGTTTCCTTGTGCCCTTGTACACTTTGTACAAGTTACCTTTGATCCGTCCGCACCGTAATAATAGCCTTATTGTATACGTACTCATTTGAAGGTTTTCGAGAACATGATTTATTGGCCGATAGCAGTGTTTCTAAAATTATAGGCTGATCACAAGCAATCATATAATTATCTATGCATGGTCACAATCATTCCTCGTGTATAATGAATGTTATTCAGATTAATCATGCATTTATATTAGAGTTTTGAAGATTAACCACCAGGGAGTGTCAAATATTGGAATGGAATGTGTCAATATTCCAATAAGAAAAACATCAGTATTGTTTTCTATAGGCTTTTATGTAAAATACGTATATATATTCAGAAATGTATCAAGTGAAAACTTATTGGGATGAATTAAATTCCGTTAAAGATGATTATTAGGAAGAGTATTGGAGGTGTGATTGAGCGCATTTGAATCAAATATAACATGAATCTAGCATTAAGTGTAGCTAAACTTCAATATGTTCTCGAATATCTTTTATTGCGATGAATTATGTTATTAAATTTAAACATTTGTTAATTGTTTACTTATTTCGGCTATTAATTACTTCAATGGTGTCATATAATTAAATTACAAAGGGACGGGAATACCTCAGGCAGGTGGCTTTGTTCGAAAATGCCTCTGTTCACCCAGCATATAATGGGTACCCGGAAGGATGAGCTGGACATGTGAATGATTACCTTGTAGAGCCTTGAACGTCACATTGGATTGTATACTTCCTAGGGAGTTGAGAAGGAATGTAGTGCACACATATCCGTTGACCGGGGTAATAATGAAGCGCCATGAGCGTGGATTTCGCGCAATATAAATATTCACATTATTATTATTATTATTCACTATTTAATATATCTAATGTACATCATATTTCGATATATCAATATTAGTACTCGTGTTACTGCACATTATGCTTGTGGTCCATACAATCTCTTAGAAAAGAGGAAGTATATCTCTTGACAGAACAGATCACACAGGTATGGCGTCTTTACTCGGTAGTATACTGACTAACCATGGTATGTTATTCCCGTGGCTGCTTCCCGTTTTGTGTTTATCCTGCAGTATTTCCCATGTAAGTGTATATGCTTGTGGTAGTCTTACCACTCACTGCTTATTTTCCTTGGTCAGCTAGAAGGAATGGCCAAAGAGACGACTATTGCTGATTAGTAGACTTGTTGAAAATTTGGCTATTTTTCGTGATCCCCATTATTTTTCAATACACTTGTACAGATATATGTATGTCTTTGATATATATACATGTAGTCCCTGTCACCGTACATCTAATTGTTTGGACCTCGATATTAGATATCTCCCCACACCAAAAAAAACCCACAACGTAATTAAAAAACACAAATATGTAATAATTGTCTACTATTATTAGGTTAACTATCATGTATTTCTACGTGTATAAGACAACACAAATATTTTAATTTCAATTTCAATATTAATTCAAGATTGCCTAGATAGAAGCATGCATTGTTTATAGGCCTGTCATCAATAGAGACGAGGAATACACTACACACTGGGCGTATTTCTAAATGTGTAACTGAATCCGTTTCCAATTAATACTATTACGTCAGTTTACTCAATGCTTGTCTATGGCGAGAACAAGTCAATATGAAGTGAAGTTTTCTTTTATTGTTGTATGGTATTCATCATTTTTAAAGTGTTTCATACCGTTCAGAAAATGTTACAAACCGAAGGATGAACAACGCTGAAATGTTTTGTTTGAAATAAATGCCTGCCTTGAATATAAGCTGGGTCTGAGATAGGTCGGGATGCAATACAACGATTTCACTGTATCTAGTGAATTCAGATATTGGTGTTCAATATAGGTATTATTTGCTGATTGAATAAAAGTATGGTCACATTGTGCTAATGTATATGCTTCGTATTACTGTATGAACTTATTGCGATGATCTCCATGTGCAATCACATCGACTACCCAACACAGCCATTACCGAGGAAGAAACTTATACTGTAGGGCATGGCTAGTACCGTAGCTCTCATGGTTGATGAACAAACCACGAGGTTATTGTAATATCATTTCCTTCTCGATTACATTCATACATAGAGATTAATACACGAGCTAGTGTGTCATTTGGATTTTACGAGTGTCGTAAAATCAATACGACACACTAGCGAGCGTATTAATTTATTTATTCAACAACTTTTGAACGGAAATTCATACAACTCAAACGTATTCTCATGTGGAAGTCAAATAGGGAGTGGCGGATGAAT
>JAUTBT010071255.1:0-13679 GCA_032361225.1 Lepetodrilus schrolli
TAGTGATACAAGTGATACAAGTGATAGTAATACAAGTGATAGTGATAGTGATAGTGATACAAGTGATACAAGTGATACAAGTGATAGTAATACAAGTGATAGTGATACAAGTGATAGTAATACAAGTGATAGTAATACAAGTGATAGTGATAGTGATAGTGATACAAGTGATAGTGATAGTGATACAAGTGATAGTGATAGTGATAGTGATACAAGTAATAGTAATACAAGTGATAGTGATATAAGTGATACAAGGTTACTATATTACTCATTGTGTATGTAGATATTGACATTACAGGTTTCTAGAATCAGAGCACTGATGGTAAATTCAGCTGGGAAATCCACTGGAATATTTATAACGGCATTGCAGGATTCTTTAACTCAAGTCGGCCATGAAACCTTCTCGAAGCTCTCTAATGAATTGGCACTGTATTATTTTCCCATCCGACTATATTACAAACAAATAATTGTCCCTGGCAGATTTGGTGACTAACAAATTTTTTCGAGCTTGATTAATTCTGTATGGTTAATGTCTGTTCAAAGCCAGCGATGTGAAAGTAACATGTGAATTATACCATTCCAGTTCTCCGATGCGAACACCTTTGAACGCGAATGTCGGACCCAATGTTTACTTGCAGATATTACGGCCGTTACCAGGAATACTTTATGCTGGGATTTACCATGTTGTGTCGTTACCACGGTTTCGTATTGAAATCCGGTTCGGTATTACGAGCGATAGGTGGAAATTTCACGAGAGATACTCCTCTATATATCACGCGGAATAAAAGCATGCATTCATTTCTATGACTTTATTCATGGTGTATTCAATTATCGTTAGCGTTAATTACGAAATGCTGTCAGAAATGGCAAAATCAAGCAGATTTATTTCTTTTTGTCGACCGATGCGTAAGGAATTAGCATGCCTGACAATGGAGGAAAATATCGAATAGGAATTTATGGTCTGTCAATGGTATTAAAGCTACATTCAGTTGCAGGTTTTTTTTGTTGTCTTTTCATGGTTCTGTTTTCGAATTAATATGTCTACGATGGAAGTGCCATAATTGCATCGGCCTTTGACACAGCCAATCAAAGTCAGGGTTACATGTGCCTTTGGAACTGGCTATTTCTGTCCTTTGAAAATGCCATATTGTAATGATAATATGAAAGTCTGTCTCGTTGGAGGGGATTATTTGGACAGGCCGTTAATACTCTCGAATCATTGTTGTTTGAACACCTGAATTTCCCACAATTCCTAGTGGTGCAGTCTC
This sequence comes from Lepetodrilus schrolli, assembly GCA_032361225.1. Classification (NCBI taxonomy): domain Eukaryota; kingdom Metazoa; phylum Mollusca; class Gastropoda; order Lepetellida; family Lepetodrilidae; genus Lepetodrilus; species Lepetodrilus schrolli. The sequence goes on from JAUTBT010071255.1 coordinate 1,269, forward strand.
TAATCCATACATCTGACTCAATACATTAGTCAGAAATGAAACGCTCATTGATTCTGTTGAGAAGATCATGGAATTTTTAAGTATGACAGTTTCCCTAATGTTGTGTAATAAGAGAAATAACTTTTATCAAATCCTTTTTTTAACTAAATAATTTTCAAGCCCATGTTATGTTTTGGGGTAATATATAGATCTAATTATTACAATAAAGGGTAATGTATAATAAGTTTTTTTATATACATTTTAATTAGTATGAATTATCACTTTTGAAACCTCACATTTCCATTACAGTATTTAGCAAGCTTATGGTCCATCATGGATTTTATTTTTTATTGTAAATATAAATATATATATATATATATTTCAATGACATATTTAAAAATTCATCAAAATATTCTATTTTAACTCTTAAAATGATTTTAAACCTCAAATTTCCAATAGTGGATAATCTGCTAATTGATTTCTAAATACATTTCATAAGTGAGTTTATCGAAATTATGTTATTTATTTGCGCGACTCAACGCAACAACAGCACCATCTGATGTCCTCGTGCTAATGTAGACAATCTCACGTCAGAGATAGTGTGCAACATCTTACCCACGATCGCGGGCCCATAACTCACTTAACACGAAGCTGACTTACACGTGACATAAATTGACAACAAATGTATCTGGCATTTTAAAATTGAAAGCAAGACTACCTTCGTTCACTCCAAGGGTTGACATATCAGTAATTGAGTCTCCTTTTTGCGAAGATTGTTTAAAAGCCGGGTGTCGTCTTTCAAGTGACGTGTATATTTAGTTTTTCTGGCAGAGAAGGTCTAGATGATAAGGGTTGTGTGCGTAAAAACGTATCACAAGTGTAATCGTCGAGAATATGGGTGAAAGATTCCTGCTGCACGGTAAAGCAAACCACTCGCACATACAAATATAGCCAAATTATAGTAGACGTGATTTGAATTTTTTGTATTGTATTATGTGTGTGTTGTTCATGTTCATAACTAGGAAGGTTCATGGCTTCCATATTTTAGTTGAATCTTGAATCCAGACAGAAATTGTCCACATTATGAGTAATTGACTTGTCCAATATTTACTCGTAAGATCTGATGCAGACCGTACAAATCAATTGTACAACTCACTGAAACCCGAAGACAATTTAGTAAAGCAAGTAATAACGTTCATAGCTTGAATTGCGTCTGCAAACACAGACAAGGCTTTTATTGAAATCAAGATGTCTGAAATCAGACATAATATTTATTGAACAAGACGTTGCTCTTCAGCATATGTATACCTATCAATAGCGACTGGAAATTGACGCAATTTGGTAAAATATTTGTACCGTATTATTCGTGCAGGTTTTGCTTACAGTTAGATCTGCTGTTTGAAGTGCGACAAGCAATTACCTCTTTGGCGAAAATTCAATTGGTCTAACTGGTCAAATTTCCCCTATTTCTTTGGTCGGGTTTAGGTGGATGAGTACTAGTGGAAAGCAATGATCTGATTGGTCTGGACACTAGAGGTCAGTGTTTGATTGGATAGGGAGTCTGGGGAAAGAAAAGCATGGCTGATTATGAAATAACAATTTTCGTGTTTTTCCTTGAGTAGTGCGCTTGAATCCACTTCAAGAGGCCGTGATCACAACACAATTTACAGTCTCAAACTCAATCAGCCGCTGATCAGATTTAGAACCTTGCGGTACAATCAAAGTTAAGTTTGCCCTGAAATGCCACGTCCTGTTCAAATATAATAGTCTCCTTTGATCAAATTATTGACTTAGTTCACAGCTATTTTTCTTAAACTGCCTGATTTTAAAGCTATTTTTATGATAAATCATCGATTATAGTTAACTGTAATTAATAGATAAATATACTAGCTGCAAATCATGCTTATTGCATTTTTTTGGAAATACTGTTTGTCTTATAATATATAATATACAGATCTCGCAGTTTAATTTCCAATTACAATTTCGACTTTGTTTGTGCAAGACCAGAGAAATAAATAGCATCACTTACTGATGGTTTGGTGACTCACTGTTAGGGAATTGGATGCATATTCTATGTGATTTTTGACAGATCAAGTGAAAAACTCGGTTAACAGGTCAATAGTATCATTGGCTAATTTCAAACTGGGGGGAAAATGGCTGTCAAACTGATAGCCTGACAACTGTTTAGGATCTATGAGTCCTGCATGAATCAGCATTTTTGTGTGCTGTAGTGTGTGTAATGTTCAAAATCCCTTGTTGAATATTGTGTACCTTTTAGAGCATTTCAATAGTGTTGCCACTTCTCGCTTGAGCTCGTGGGCTTTTGCAATATTGAACATGGAACTGACAACTTTTCAGTTTCTTTTTCGGCGAGAATACATTTATTTTTTTTGTATTTGTATTTTCTTAATAATCAACTGCTGTCAGTGAATTTCTATGGAACTGTCTATTTTCCTGATGAGAATGTGCAAACAGATTTGTTATCACCTTTAAAGGAAAAATATTGAAATGATGAAACTTTAATTTGATATTTTTCTCCATCAACATTGTTGTGAATTATTGATTTTACGTCTTAAAATACAATTAAAAAATAATTATTAAAGATTGTGAACGACAGCCAACCTGATGATATGTGTTCTATTATATAGCTTGTAGTCTGTCAGGGTTCTGTTCTCAAACTGAATAAAATTTGAATTCTTAAAGGATCGAAAAATGATTTGCTGAATTAATTTAAATGTCAATTTTGTCATGATTTCAATCTTAAAGGGATTTTACCTTATTCTCTTCAATACTATGTTGCCTTTTTCCAAGAAAAACCAAACAATCTTCTGTTACGACATTTCATCTCTAATCCATGATTCTGTGTTGATTTGGGTAATCCTCCCCAACATGATTTCCAAAAATGCCCGCAAAAAAAGTGATCCATCCAAAGTTATAAAATATTCATGCATACACGACCTCCATCCTTTACAAAATCTCTATGGCTCAAACCTCACATTATTAATTTTTAACATGTTTGAATTTTATCGCTGAATATTTCTTTTGAGGATATAAAAATATGTGTTTTGCGCAAGTTTAAGAAACAAAGTCACGTTCAAAACGATTTCCGTTTTTCATCTGCCTGGGTTTTGCTTCAACAAGGCATGTCTGGAGTTGTTATGACAGGTTCGCAAACATGTCATTTGTTGCGGTCCTATGGTGTTTTTTTATTGTACGCTTAGTTATCGGGAATCACGTTGCCGCCATTTTAGTGTACACAGCTTCTGGATTTATTTTGTAATTGCAGTTTTTTACAATTTTTATTTGCATGATTTGATGTGTGCTTCGTAAAGGTTTGATACTTCTTATTGTACAGAGTGACTTCAATGTCGAATCTAGATTGGCAGACGTCACGCACGTAATATTTATTAAAATATTGACGTGAATCCATAATACGAGAAACCAATGTCTGAATTCTATGTTTACTGATTTATGACAGGTTGTTGATATTTCTTGGGGTGGTCTGCTCAATTTGGATATCCAATTTGAAATTCTTTTTTTTATTTCAATGCATTAGTGACTTGTTTTTGTGTTGATCAACATTTGAAATCTTTAAACATCTCCCATAACAATTGAGAGAATGATGGAAATATATTACAGTACCCAAATTCCTCCCCAAATCTTTATGTACATATACCTCAGACCTTGGTATATGGGGGTTGCGTATAGTTTAAATATTCCCACTATGACATAAAGCACTAATTCATTTGGTATATAAGAGAGAGAAAAAACTGTAATAATTTGCTAGTACAACACTATAGTTGTCTGAGATAAGATGTGGCTGAAGTACTTATATTCTTGAATTTCTTCTCGTTAAATCTTCGTATCTTTTAGAGGATAACCTGTAGGACTGTCGTAGTCCTCGTTGAAAACACAGGCAAATTAATGAGCTGGGACTCTTTCTACTCTTCACAACCTAGAGAGTAAGGTCAAGGGGACTAATTTGATCGTCATCGAGTGGACGAATCTATAGAAACCTCAGAGGGTGAATCCATCTAATTCAAGAAAATGGCCACACGATCAATCATGCTGTTCCAACGTAAACTTTAGGGAATTTCAGTTCAAGAAATTTTACAAATTGAGACTTGATTTGAATTTCATGCTCCATTTTTAAACGATTGCTGTTTCTGACTGCTATAAATCAAATTGTACAAAGTCGTGTAGTCTGATGTTTAATAAGCTGTAAATGAACATTAATATTGATTAAAAAGTGCAAGATATTTTTTAAATATATATTGCATTATTTATAAAAGTTTTCATCTTAAACATTCTCCTTCGGCTAGTAAACAAAATCATCATAGATTAATTGCTTAACTGACTAAAATAGGACAGAAAATAGCATATATCCTTGGTACTGTTCTATCATATTTATATTGTTAAAAAATATTAACTGTTTTTAATAACTTTTAACTGTATGTATCATCCAAAAGATAGTAAAAATTGTTTTCATCAACACAATTAATTTTCACCAACCATGGTAATTAGTAAAACTCGGTTTTTTTTAAATAAAGAAAATAAATCACCTCTGCTGAATTGAATCGGATTTAAGAAATTTGTGTAAACCCACAACAAATAAATCAATATGGCTGGGCAAACGTTTCTTGTCATGGGCAGATAACCCCTCTACATACAGCTCTTGTCAAGGGTAAGTAGATTACCCACCAAAAAATTGTGAGAGTGCAATCTTAACCAATCTGAGAGTCAAGTACAATCGGAACTCCGAGCTTGAATGTTTTCGAGCAAAACTGAATTAGCGTGGAAAAGAAAGGTACAGAATAAAGACGAGAAATAACGACGTTTAAAAAAATTAATACTGTGATGAAGTATTGATGTTTTTTGTGTGTTTTTGTTAAGCTGGAACGATTAAGGAATAATCCTTCTTGGGATGTTGTGATTCGTCGATTCGGTAAAAGTCTAAAAGTTTGCTATAGCGATGGAATTGGTGAGTGGCTCTACTGGATTATATTCATCTTGATTAACGTTTTCGCTACTGGGGACAACTGGAGGTGCCCTATTGAGCAGTGTCAGTGGTTAATCCGGTAGGAAGAGAGTGTTAATATATTATTTTCCTATAACTTATGTTTACTATTTCTTGGCATGTTTTTCACATCCGCTTCCTACTTTTTTTATGTTTTCTTTTCTATCTCTCCCTCATTTGCATATGTATACTTTCTACTATTCTAATTATTCTATTTTGTCCTGATTGTTTTTTTATTTCTTGTTTTCTTTCTACTTATCTGATTGGCTGTCTAACCAACTTTTACCCAGGTTAGCAATTTACCTGTGACACCTCTTGCATCACTTTTAGGATATTGATGGGAGAGGATGTTTATTTTAAAGAATAAATCGTTGTTTTAATACATTGGATCCATCTTCATAATCATTATTACTCCGCTGTCCAGAGACACGACTATGGGGGTAGTGGGAGGGGTAGGGAACCCTAATATACATCTCTGTCCCCCCTACCTGAATACCTCACCCTGTCACAAAAACATTTGTTTTTAAACTGGATAATGGATCTAGAATGTAATGCTTATGGTGGGAGGAAAACCTAAAATGAGAACTTTCAATTTTTTTCTTCTTTTCTCCTATACAATGTATCTAGAATGTGGGAGGAAAGCCTGAAATAAGAAACTTCAATTTTTTAAAAACTTTTCTCCAGTACAATGGATATAGAATGTAAAATGTTTCATTCTAACAATGTTGAATTAATAATGTGATCAAGAGTTGCAAAGTTAACTTTTCTCAATATGCTGGTGCAACAAGTTTATTTCCGTTTCCTCATTTCCAAGTTTTTCTGACTGTATTTTATTTTATTTTTGTCAGCCCCTCGTTTACCAATACCAGTCAGTAAAATGACAATTCATCTATAGATTAAAATAAACGTTTAAAAACATTTTGTTGGTTATTTCCTCTCGGGAGTCGGCTTTTACCTTTACACTGGCAAGTGGAAATAGCCACAGTCTGTCAGAAAGATAAACCATAGACATAAGGAATGAAGGCAGGGTGGTACTTTACAACCATGTTTGTTTGTGTTCACGTCAAAAGAAATGCCCCCATAAATATGATAGATGTCTTTCCCATGCTGACTGGCAGAAAAACATTCCTGGGTGTTCCGAGCATGTTTCATTTAACTGGTCGTAATTATCCAGAGAAACCCCGGCCCTCCAAATCTGTTTTATTAACTTGTCATAAGGCATATAGGCACCTCGAGCAGTGTACCGTTAAAAAAAAAAGAACCCGCAATTCAATATTTCCCGGCGAGTCTAATGACGCACGCAGGAGACACACGCAGGAGACGGCAGTCATATCAAACTCGTTCCTGAGCAGTTTGGTAGCTTTTTGTGCGTGGAGCCGGCGGATGATTTTTGAGAATGAGGTCTATCTGGTTATTTATCAGGTGGAATGGTTATTTATCAGGTGAAATGGTACATTAGGTATTGTAATTGCCCGCTTGACGATGTTAAGACAGTGTGAGGAGTCCACCGAGGATTGGATTGGCAAGCGTGGCCGGCTGGGAGAATATTGCTGCTACGTCAAAATGCACACGCTGCCGTTTTAGTTGTATAACTTGTTGGCCCTTTCGGAAATCTGTCAGAAAATATAGCATTGGTCCCCAGAGTATTTCCCTTTGAATTTGGACAATTTGTCAGAAATTATATGGTTTGTTCTCAAGAATAGTTTTGTTTATGTATTGTTGGAATTTTGGAAATGTGAAGAATAAAAATAGTGAAATTTTTTTATATTGTGGTTTGCCAGCTATATAAAAATAAAAATAAATTTAAATTCAACAGATGGAGAGTGTACAAAAACAATATTTCTAATTTAAGAAAATATATACTGTTGTAAATCTGTGATTCTGGATTAAAATTTCATGATTTCAGTATTTGTAGTGTTCTGAATTCATTTAAAATTATTTTGTGTGTGTCTAGTTTACTAGAACTAAGGGTATCAGACAAGATTCAAACTCAGAACCGTCAGTATGGGTGCACTATCCACTGCGTTAACCAGAGTGTGACCCCCACCCCACTACACAACTGTTAGACGAATCCCAACCCCCTTTCCCCCAACACATGCATAACGCGCATGCACGCACGCACCCACGCACTTCACAGAGCTATGAGAGTTGTAATTCCATGCTAATGTATAGGCGTTACTATTCTTGTACTTTGTTGAGCTACGATTGTTCTGTGGAACAGGAGCCTGGTATCTGTTAATGCTCAATTGTCGGGTCCAATTCCCATAATTTGGATCCAGAATTAATAGCACTAATACTCTCCATAGACTGCCAGAATAGGTACATAGCTCAACGACCCCCACAGAAGTTTTATTAATACAGTTTGATAGTATTCTATTCATTTCCGGTTTCAATGCCCCAATTAAAGCAATCACATTTAGTTAACAATATAATCGATAAAAAAATAAAATTGTATCCTTATTGTACAGAATAAACAAATACTTAAATGTGCAGTATAATAATATTGGTGAATTATATGAGTTTATCTGGTGTTTCAATCAAATACAAGATATCCTTTACCAAGTGAGATAATGTTTCATATCTGTATGGCCATGTCGAAATAATCCAAATAATTACTTCCTTCTAATTAACTATTTTAAATGTAAATCTTTTATCGCTTTATAATCCTTGCTTTAATATTAATTTAAAACAATTTTTACCCCGTAATCTAATTAAAAATGTAGATTTTAATCAAGCCACAGTTAACAAGTCTAACGAATACCCTGAGATTTTGATTGAGATGAAATACTGCTCGTGTGACAACTACTCTTCAGATGTTACACCGATGTGAAAGCGCCATTACCAATCTCTACATATTAATATCTGTCTTGTTTGACTGATTGCTTTGCTGAGCGCCAGCATATGCTGTTAGGAGTTTTAAATTACTGTTAAGAGACGCGACTGGGCTATTTGATACAAGCTTGACACTGCTGAACCCGGCCTCCCAGATTCCGATGCTATTTGCATGGCAACTGATTGATAGTATTTTAATTTTGAACGATTGTAGGCGACCCAGCTAACCTCCAAGTAATGCGTCTTTACACAGGAGTTGTCTGTCCATCTTTTACTTGTTGCTAATGATATTGAAATCATGGAACACACTTTAGGAAAATCAGAATATCCGTTAGCGATTTCTTTCGGAGTCAGGTGTGATGGATAGGCTTGTAACTTCCGAAGACTAGTTTTAAGGAAGACAGTGTTATTTGAAGTGCTATTGAGTTTCTACAACCGTCTTATTCCTGTTTGATGATCGCAAAGTGAAAAATGATATCAGTTCACATTTGCAGAAAAATTGTGAAAGATGCATGGATTTACTTCATGCAATTCATGATATGTTCTATTAATAACTCATTTCGTTTGCTTTTATTCAGGATGCTAGTATTAATAATGTCCATCAAATATGTAATATATTTTTATATCCAAAGTAATTAAAGTATCAGTCATGTCATACTGTTTCATGTTTTATTAGATAATACAAAATAATATTATTAAATTGATATCAAATTGCGTCATACTGTGTTTTGAAACATTTCTCAGATTGTCGTAAATAATATTATTCAAGAAATTAGAAACGATGCTAAATATTGATATCTCTGTGATTCATTTTTGAGTATATTGTCCTCACGGATTAAGCGATATTGCACAGGCATGATATTCCGTTATTGTCATATATTACTCTCATAAATTTACTTATCAGTTGTGTTGCCAACTTCATGAGATCCTACATTAGCATTAAAGATACACCGACGTGATTAAACGGGAAATTTATAACGATATTGTTGCAATATATACTTTATTGAATCTGGCATCTTCATTCCCGTTACTATTCATGAGCGACTTATATCGCGACATCGGCAGTAATTCATCGCGTGAGTGATATCCACGTTATTAGTTATGACATACTGGTCCGAAGTCCGTAAACGCTTTTGGAGGAAGCGTGTGATACGAAACATTAATGTACGGTTAAATCAATCACAAATGAAGCAATGCTTGATTTCATTGGCGTATCGTTGATTACATCCTGCTCCATGCTATCATGCGATACAATCTTTTTGCAGCACAGGCGACACCTAGTGGCATGATAATCATGACGTATAATAGAATTATGTCATACCAGCGAGTGTGGAGGGGGAAAAACAAATTTAATCTTTGCTCTATGTGGAGTGGTTTGTCATATACGTTGTAAATGAACATGCGATATCATCGTAATGTTGATTTCAGAATTTTTAGCTCATTGCAATTTGGAGTCAAAGGTCATTAAGTATTAAATTGCTCAAGAGGAAACAATGTTGCTTTAAAAGGATTCCAACAAAAAGTTCTTTATGGGTTATCCAGTTCATGTTGAGGGATTGGTATTATGAATTCATATGAGAACATTTTAATTTGATATAAACAATTCTGCATTGATAACACTTCATCTTATTTCCTTATTTTCTTCATTAATATTGGAAACTGGGTAATGTATGAGAGGAATATTAGTTAATCAAGATTCAAAACTCAAAGTATTTTTACAATAATAACTAACTGCTATTAAAGTTTATGAAGGAATACAGAGGATACAACCAGTAAGGGAGATTACTCTCAGATGTGTCCTATACAAATATTATAGAATAATATTATTATTATTATTATTATTATTATTATTATTAGTTAGATTTATATAGCGCAAATGCTTGCTCACATTTATAGTTGGTAAAGCGTTAATCCTTTTGGAGAGTGAATAGGTATATATTACCCTATGTCTTGTTTCCAATGCAATATACGTAAAGCTTCAAAATATTCAACTTTTGACTAAAATTACAATCTACCAATAAAACTGGGAAAACGAATACAGCAGTTCTGCAGCAAATACATGGGGGATAACTAAATCATGATGGCAGCCAGACACCATCTCTTAGTCAATTCTGTAGCTGATTGGAAGGAATTGTCTCAGGTCTAGCTTATCTCTTTGCCTATGTGTATTACAGCCTACTGTATCTGATAAACGAGTGCTGTCGGATTAAATTTATGGTAGAATTAATCACCTTGAAAGACGAGGACATCCATTTACATTTTGAGAGAAACAGATAAAATGAACTCTCGTTAAGGGCAATTATCATTCTCTACTATTTGAGATCTGAGTGAAAAACTGATACATTTGTATCTCACTTCCAGCTGTTTGATTAAAGGGAGGGTTTCAAATAATATTTCAGATTTCCGGTTTGATATTGATTAGCTTTACTGTACTATACTATACTGGTGATCATCTCCCCTCATTTGCATATTTTATGATTTTTCTTTGAATAGACTTTAATTGTAATATTTTTTTCCAATAACCATGGCAACAGAAAAGATTATTTGGTATGGTGTTTGAGGAAAAAAGTGTTATTTAAAACTTGCGAAATCTTTGGAAACTATAATGTCCATTGTTATTCCCAAGGGTCCGGTGTCTCCAAGTCTATATCATTGCCAAGTGCACCAATCAATTCAGGGCTGTCTCCAATTCTTGGGAGTTATCAATTGGTAATGCCTTGTGGGATATATCTGTAACAGTGATTCTGATTGGTCATTAGTCGACCTTGTCTATGGGATATACAAGTAACGATGTCTCTCCTTGATCACAGAGGACCGGCATGGATTACAACACCATGTCTGTTCCACATCAACCCGCCTTTAGGGAAATATGCTAGATTTCCAGCTGCAAACAATTTCTCCTTTTTGCCAAGACCTTCCTTCTACATACAACATACAGATAGAGTTGTCTCCCCTGGGGCACTGTAATATGCAGAATTTATCAGCTCAGGAATCGGGTTTGTTGTTCTTAGTAATGATCCACGCGGATGGAAATAAATCCGGCGTAGTTACCGACTCTGCTGACATTTACAAAGAATTCTCGCATTGTTGTCATTTTTCTGCTTAAGATATACAGTATGGTGTTGATAAAAAACATATCCATTTGTGCAGGTTTGAGATTGTTTTGAAAGTTCAAGACATCATTTCAGTGGTGATGATCTCATTCATTTCGAGTATCAATTTAGTTTGAGGTGGTTGTTTTTTTCTATGCATATTTTAAATGTCCAAATGAAATCTTTTGGTGAAAATTTATTCTGGTATCTTTATATACCTGTATTGAGTTTCTCGCATTTAATGGTTTGATGGGAAAATATAGCGTAAAGATCTATGCTAAAGAGCTTTGTATTGTGTTCCTAACACTAGTAGTGTATGCTTAACGTTCAGATTCCAATAATCTTGATTGGAAATGTTTTTCATGATGGTGGCTTTGGAAAAACAACTTGATCATACGTGGAAAAAACAATTTGATTATTCTGCGTATTTCTCTCACAAACATCATGCCTTGTAGTAGAAATCTATAAAAATACAAAAAGTTAAAGATTCTATTTTCTCTATGCCTAATCTTGTGATAGCCTTGTTATATTAATTTCCTGAAATATTATCAACTTCATAAAGATTTAATCCGTATTAGTCCTGAACTGGAAGTCGCTCGACTCCAACAGGAAGTAAATGGTGCTGTGGGTTGGGCTTCTGTGCATCGCAAACAGGAAGTGCACTTGGCGAGGTGCACATCGCAGATGACAGATTCCCATCACAACTGCTATTTTTCAGCTTAGCGAGATACATCCCATAATTCCTTGATAACTATCCCATAATGCCCTGATAATGACTTCAAGTCAGTCAAGTGTCAGAATGTACTGTGTGGATCATATCATCACGTTATCATCACAGTATCGGATTTTAATGTCAAAATCGTGAGTTATAATTAACTCGTATTCACTATTTTCCGGTATGTAAATAAACAAGTCAGCACTGAGAAATAATCTAGTATATCTGAATCCAACACCGATGTTACAAATATTTCATGAGTACAATTTCATTCTCAACTCTTTATTCACAAATCCCCATACAAAATGAATTGAATATGAAATCTTACTGAAAAAAGTTTCCTATCTTTGGGACCTGTTTTCTATACACATATACATATACAGAAGTGTAAACAGAATTAATGGACTTTGAACACTGCTGATGCTTTGATGTCCTTTATAATATGTTCATGTCCATGTAAGAAGACCATGGAAACCAATTTCTTCCATGTTCTTACTATCCTTGAATATAGGTAAAAAATATCCATGGTGCTGTTAAGTGATAAATACATCCTAAATCCATGTTCTAAACAATGTTAACACTATCCCTTGTCTGTGTCACACCCTGTTCTCGCCAAAATCCTCCTATTCAAAATTTCACCCTAGAGAAGTTAAGCAAGTCTAGATTACTGGAGATCAGATGGTAAAGAATTTCAGAGGCTCTTTTCATATAAATATAATACCAATCAATATAAGTTATATATTATTGATTTTCTTTAACCCTCTGAGACTATGGAT
>JAUTBT010071266.1:0-13678 GCA_032361225.1 Lepetodrilus schrolli
TTCAGCGCTACGGATGTTGCGGGTTTCCTCCTGCCATAAACTGACAAGTCATGATATAAGTGAAAGAATCTTGAAAGTGACTTAAAACCCCAATCAAAAAATAAAATAAAAATGATGTATTGGTAGAGATTATTTTAATATTTATATTACCTAAAGCTACTAATCTGTTCTAAATCCAGAAAATACAACAGTAAAACTCAAAACACTAGTCATTTGTTATTATTTATACAATTGTGTATGTGTACCTACCATACTATCTATGTAATTCTCTACTTCTTGTATTCTTGACCTCAGCCTCATGCAGATGACCTTTGGTCCCAAAATAATTTACAAATCTTTAAGAATGCGATGTTATTATGTCAAATACAGTAATGCGTTTTGTGGGTGTATTTCAAGGGTTTTTGAGATAATTAATTTATTGAATCTTTTTCAGGCCAACCAGTCTATTTAACTAATTGAAAAAAAAATCCTTGGCTTTATTTATTTATGTTTACTCATGATTTATGTATATACATGTTGGGACCATTATCTAAATAGCAAAATACATGACAGAACTTTGAAGAGCGTTGATAATGTATGAAACGTGTTACGATGTGTAATTTTGATTGCATCTACGCCATTTGTATGCATATGGTGAACATTAACAAAATTTTCTCAAACGCATTTTAGTTTTCTGGAAGGCGGTATAGAAAATTAACATGAAATCTACAACAGATTTATACTCCTAAAAACACACGGCATATTTAATAACTTATCCTTTTGATATTTTTGCATATGGATATATTTAATACTGACTGCTTCTGGCATAAACAATCATCATAATATATGACTCGTTACATGCATATCATCTTACAATATTAGTCCAAATGCAATACATCCAGTTTAATTTCCCATAAAAGCATGATTTCCACAAACTAATCATAGTTAATTTTTACCGTTATTTCAGGAACGGGAGCGCCGTATTGCCTTGGGTTTGGAGGTCAACGATGATGACAATTTCATTGACCCCTTCAAGGTCATGGATGAAAGCGAGAACGAGCTGGAAGATCGAGATGGAGACAAAGTCACGTGGACATACTCTAATTACATGCGGGCATTGGACAAGGAAGAAATCTTGAACAATACGGACGAAAGCATGTTCAGTTCACTAACAGATGAAAGTAAGAGGCATAAAAAAGGGAGATTATCGCCCTCATTGACAGAATAATGATGCTCATAATGGAACCAATGTCCCTTATATTGTAGTGGGTACCATATTTGTACAGACAGATAATTGCCTGTATCATGTTCCACAAAAATATAATGGATTAAGAAATATAATTTAGACACCGACCATTAATAATGAATCTCTAAGAGCATTTCAATCAAAATAGCTATAAATATAGTAGAGACCTTGTTATACGTAGTTTTAATAAATTAAATATTAGATTTGAATGCATTCTCAATGTATGCTGATTATTTCTAACATTCAATTACATGCATGTGAATTATTTTTTTAATTTGTACTTTTATGTATTACAAAAAATTAATTAACAATTTTAATCCTTATTAATATTTTATGATAACCTCACGTTAAGATCTGAATATTAAATCACACTGCATATTAAGCTTTAACAAATTCAAAAGATGCAGAACACACAGGTAACAATTATGTACTTATCATGTTGCCTTACTTTTACTCTTGAACTAAAGCTCTTCCCAAATCTTCTCCTTCCTACATTGTAGATCCCTGAATTGTAATAATCGACTCAAATTGTAATTTCACCCCTGAATTGTAATAAGATTTGCCCTGAATTTTAATATTTGAAAAAGTTCACCTGAATTGTAATAAAAATTGGCCTAAATTGTAATACCGGTAACTGACCATCCTGAATTGTAATACAAAATTACCCTGAATTGTCCAATTGATCTGAAATGTATTCAGGTTTATGAGTTGAATTGTTATGGAATGAAATGAAGAACTATTGCTTTGTCAAATGAGGAGACTATTTGGGTGTTAATGTAGTATTGTGTGCAAGTATTACAATTTGGGACAATTATTACAATTCATTGCTATTCCCCCATCACTGTTAGTGCCACCTGTTAGTGCCACCAGCCACTGTTGTCTACAGTACAGATATGTTGGGGGGGGGGGGGGGAGCGGGAGCAGAGGGTGGGGGGAGAGGGTAGTCCACTGTGAAAGAGGTCAACATAATTGCAGATACACAAGCCAGTGTTTTGTCTTCAAATAAACCAAAACGGCAACAGCAACATCAAATAGATTGCAGAAAATGTCCACATACTGTTGGAGTCAAGCACAACCTATGTGTGGATATTGCTGTAGAGAATCCCAGAGACCAACACTATATAGACTGAGGTTTGGTTAATTCATGGAAAACGTGTACTTTTAGACATGATTTAGTCAGGAAAAGAGAGTCTGATTTTATTGTATAGCATGTCGCTGGTCCAGTTCCCATCAAAGTTGGATTGTCGTGTAAGGGTGAATGATTCCCGCTGTGACGTAAAACAATAACTCTAACCCTGGTGCAGTTTATTTTGATGTAAAATACATATACATGCACTCTGGGAGGCTATTCTATTTACTATTTGTTATTTTCAAATACAAACGCAGGGCTCATCTATCTAATATAAAATATGACAGATTCATATGAATATTGGTTTCACTATCAATTATCGAAACGATGCATCATGTTTCTTGATACAAATATATTCCCCTTCACAATTCCTGTATCGTGAGGCATAAGCACCCCTTAATGAAATTTGTGATGGCTAGTGTAATTTGTTCTGAATGCAGGTGTTGAGATGACATATACACGGACAACACGTGATAATGCAAGCGTTAATATCCATACATGCACGGACAAAATGCGACATTGTGTAATTGTTCTGAATGCAAGTGTTACTATTCACACATGAAATAAAAACAACGTGCAGTCTGCTGTATCAGTGTTCAAGCGATATCTAGCTTTACAACATGAACACGCCTTTCAGGATCTCTCAGATTGCGTTAATTAACAATATAGTTCCACACACTTGTAACAATTTCTATCATAAAAGTAGCATTATAGAACTTAATTTTGAAGCCATGATTTAAAACGGTTAATATCCTTGGCTTTGCACCTCAGCTACTATCCAAGCCTGTCGACGATGAGAGACCGTCTCCTCGTGCATTAACTATATAATATAATTCACCAACAGTTCTTTTTAATATTTTGAACTCAGATTCTATCCGAGAGCTGAACCTGGAGAAGATGATGGATGAGTTTGAGCGAGAAGACAGTCCTCCTCCTGGAACCAAGAAGTCTGTTAAGTCAGAGGAGTCTCAGACCACACCTGTCAAGTGAGTTCAGACATTGGTGTGACATGTGTCAGATCAGTGACAATGGTTTTGTCAGTGACAGTATTTTTGCCAGAGATAATGGTCTAGATACATGTATCAGATCAGTGACAATGGTGTTGTCAGAGATCTTGCTTTTGTCAGAGACATTGGTCTAGATACATGTGTCAGATCAGTGACAATGGGGTTGTCAGAGACCTTGGTTTTGTCATGGACTTTCATTATCCAGACTTAATATAAACTAGTTGAATGACTAAGACATGCAAGACATATCATCATGGATCAGATCAGAGACAGTGATTTTATCAAACAAGATGTACTTTTATATGAAGTATAATATTAGGTAATTAATTGATTACTAATGGATCATGGTTAATATCAGAATGAAAAGGTTGCTTCATGCATGTCTCCAATAATGATCTACCTTTCTTATCATAGCAAAACATTTCGAGTAGAAATTAACCTAAATTATTCTTATTTAAAGGTAGTTCTTGCTATCAAACATTTCAAATTTCAAATACGTTTTAAAAAGCCATAAGTACATGTATATCAAGCTTGTGAATCGATTAGAAACAATTTGGGGAAACAATTTTGTAAGTATATCCACGAGAGGTATGACTTTGAAGAGTGAAGTATGCATGTGTCTATGAAGTGAAGATCTTGAAATACATAAACAGAAGTGTAGTTTTGAATTAAGAAGCTTGTATGCAGATGATATAACAAGCAAACATAAGCAGTCTGTGAGAGATGGACACTCCAGAGGTGCTTCTAATAACTTAGAGGCATAACATCAAACATCACACTTAAAAAATAGAGTTTATATAGAAGACACGTCCAATTGGTGAAGCACGAACATCCATGTTATATATCCAATATCCATTAAGTAGGCAATAACTCTCACAGTAGGGAACATCAAGTTGAAATGATGTTGAAATCCACCTTTGTAAACTATCATTTTGTTTATAAACTGATTTTTATTTTTTACAAGAGACACAGTTTTTTAACGAGATTATTGATGGCACATAAGAACACATATATTGTAGTTAAAATTATAATGAAAATGTTATTAATAATATGTAGTTAAAATTATTATTGAAAATGTTATTAATAATATGTAGTTAAAATTATTATTGAAAATGTTATTAATAATATGGTGAACTTCACAAAACGTTCATAAATCTTTATGTCAACTACATGTTCTTTATTAAATGGTTTATTTCTAAGGAAGCCTATCTCCAACCTGTGATTTAATGGACTACAGCTATTGTTAAAGTTTCCTTAGAGGTATACCTTGTACATATACATGTTGTTCAAACATTTTATGAAAGTAACCACATTACGACCAATAGAGGAGTGAATGTCAGCAGAATGATGGTTAGTAACATACATTATCAGAAGGATTATTTATTTATGAGTTCATGTATTTTGTAAATATGACTGTGTATATGTAAGCTACTTTATTCGGTATGTTCTTGATGTCACTCTCGTGTCATATGTAAGCTACTTTATTCTGTATGTTCTCTATGTCACTCTTGTGTCATATGTAAGCTACTTTATTCTGTATGTTCTCGATGTCACTCTTGTGTCATTCAATAGGTTAAGTAGCTGGGTTCACAAAAAGGTTGTGCCACTATTAGTGGTGAGTCCTGCGCCACTATTAGTGGTGTCCTGTGCCACTATTAGTGGTGAGTTCTCTGCCACTATTAGTGGTGAGTTCTCTGCCACTATTAGTGGTGAGTCCTAACACTGGTGCATGTACAGGTATGCAGTGAGTTCTGACTCTCGTAGTGCTGCAGTTGGTCTGTGGAATGGAACCCTTTTCTAATGTTGGTCAGTAGAAGTGTAGACTATCCACAATCTCAGAGGATGAAAGTAAATAGTTTTCAATTATATTGATTGGTATTAAATCTATATGAAACGAGCTGCTGAAATTCTTTACCCTCTGTTCTCCAGTAAATCTAGACTTGCTTATCTGATCTCGGGTGATAATTTGAATAGGAGTATATGGGTGAGAACAAGGTGTGACACAGACTAGTAGGAGTGACTTGTCATGATCTACAGATACATGTGTACCTATTGATGTCTCTGTATTCCAGGAAGACGAAAGGAAGCGATCTACAGAAGTCAGGACAGACAAGCCCAGAACCTGCTGGTGATAATTACTAGACATTTGTTTATGATATCAATGTATTTTTATTTTTTAGCAAAGTGTCCCAAATCTATGTCTCTTTTTTTTTCTCATTTAATTTTGTGTTCATTTGTATTCAGTATCAATTTCTATGTCATCTGATTTCTCAATGTCAGTTCCATTTTGGTCAACATTGATGAGGCTGGTTTTGACAGTTCAATTTGTTGCAATGATAGGGGAAGGTTATTTCTGGGTAGATGGCAAGTTATGGCAATGATATGGAGAAGGTTATTTCTGGGTAGATGGCAAGTTATGGCAATGATATGGAGAAGGTTATTTCTGGGTAGATGGCAAGTTGTGGCAATGATATGGAGAAGAATATTTCTGGATAGATGGCAAGTTATGGCAATGATATGGAGAAGGTTATTTCAGTAGTAGATGGCAAGCTATGATAATACAGGGTAGAAGGTTACTGCAGTCCTATGGTGTAGATATCGGGTGAGGTTCTAATTATTTTTAATGGGGTATAGCATATTGCAGTGCTGTACACATCTGAGGGCTCGGTTTCACACAAAATGGGCATTCTTTCAGTCCATTACCGGCAGTTTAAATTATGCATTGTCCTTTATTGTTCAGGTCCCATTGCAATGGCCATTGTTCAGTTACAAGAGAATCGAGATGTGTTGCTGAATACATTCACCTTGGGACTTCTTTTTGTCATTCAGATGATGATTTATGGATATTTTAAAATTAAATTTCTATGACAAATAGAAAGAAATAAGTGGTTGCATGCTACTATTTTAACTGTGAAATGAAAAAGCCAACAACATGCATGAAATGTATCAGCTGTTATTTATTATTTATTATGATTGTTCTTGTTATATGATGAAAAATAATATGTTATCATCTCAGAATTCATTTTTTCTCTCTCAATTTTACAGTACTAAAATCCAATAGGGATATCCTATATAATATCATTATTAATCATGTTAATTATGAAGCTAAATGGGGCGGGTGGTAGCGCAGTGGTAGAACATTGGACTTCGGAGCCAAAGGTTCCAGGTTCAAATCCCGCCACAGGGCCCCGGCATCAATGTTCGTGAAAGTTACCTTTCCGACGTGATATTGATAGAATGCAATGTCTATAGAGTGGCAATGCAGTTATCATCCTTGGTCCTCACAGGTTTACTGCAACATTCAGTGCTATGGATGTTGCGGGTTTCCTCCTGCCCTAAACTGACAAGTCATGATATAAGTGAAAAAATCTTAAAACCGACTCTAAACCCCAATTGAAAAAAAAAAATTAAATGAAGCTAAATTAGAATACCGGTAAAAGGATTTTAAGTGTGTATTTTCTTTCACAGAATATGTGCTTTTTTTACTATGTCATTGGACATAAGATAATCTTTCAAATCAGAAGATAGTTATAACTTATTGTGAAGCATCAGGTAAAGTCTTGTTGGTAAAGGCCTGGATACTTGCCTTGTGCAATTAGCAAGGTGGAGTGGTGGCTATGAGTGGACATTAAGACTTGACTACAGATAATCAGATAAGGAAAAATTACACAGCCAGCGAGGTGCTGACATTTTGGATTTCTTTGAAAGATGAGTGTCCATGATCTCCACCAACTCAAATCAATAATCCTTCTAATATAATCATACCCCTATCATTAAAGAATCATACATGAAAGAAAAATACTAACAAGACATTGTTATGGAAAGTTTGACTTTCAAAATCTTTACCGTAATAAAAATAAAAATAAAAGTAGGCAGTTTTTTATTTTCCACAGTTTGGAAAGGTTGATTGTCAATGGAAGTGTTGACCTAAAACATTCATTCCTCTATTCCTGTTGACCTTTATCTTTTGGTTGGTGGTGTTAGCATTTCTTTCAAGTTTATTGCTTTTCAATTGCAGGCCCAGCTAAAATTAAGGTAGGCCCTTGTGTGGGCAAATCAATGCTTTTTCTCGTGTAACAGCCCAGGAGACGTACTTGTAGCTAGTGATTCAATTATTTTCTCCTTAGTAAAAGAGAAATTAAACCTAAATAGAAAGATTTGTTGGTGCTGCTTGTAGTTCATTTTAATGCATTTCTCATATCTTCAGTGCACATGCATTTGTGATTTTTTTTTATGTAGCTTTTCTATTATTCTAATGAATTGTTTTGAAATATCTGTGTTTATTTGTAAAGTTGAAATTGGTAAACATAAAGATCTAGACTTATGTTGTAATGTCTAATTACATGTCAGGTTGAATGTGCAGTGACATTTTAGCTTCAAAGACCTAAAACACACGTATGTCGAACTAGTACAAGACGAGCAGATCATCATTCCTTTTAGCAGTCTAGCTGCCAACAACAGTAGCTTATTCACCATGGAGAGGCGTAAATGACCACAGTCATATACAGTATTTTATTAACACTATTTGTTGTGTGGAACATTAGCTGTATATAGACACATGTAATAGCATTATGTATGTGGGTTTTGTTGTAATTGTCAACCTTGTATGAGTTAGCTGTTGTGTCATTGTACCGTAATACAGTGTTTCCTTTGTGGTTTTGTCTTAGCTTTACATATAATGTATGGATATCACACAGACACACACACATACACATACACACACACATACAGCCACACACATACATACATACACACACAGACACACACATACACACACATATACATACACACATACACACAGACACACACACACACACATGCATACACACATACATACACATACACACACAGCCACACACATACACACACATACACACACAGCCACACACATACATACACATACACATACATACACACACATACACACACACAGACACACAGAGACACACACACAGCCACACACATACATGCATATGCACAGACACACACACACACATACACACACAGGTACATACACACACATACACACACATACACACACATACACACATACACACATATACATACATACACACACAGACACACACACATACACACACAGCCACACACACACAGATACACACACAGACACACACACATACACACACAGCCACACACACACACACACACATACATATGCACACACACACACACACACACACACACCTGGTAACTATGTTGATACCTGTCAAGTAAATGTGATTGGCAAACATTTCTGATATATAAACGTCTAGTTCTTTAGAAATGTCAAACATACATCAGATTGGAATTGAATACAATTGTTTGTTAGATAGCCACATTTAAGTGCCAAAAAATGTACATAGAATATGTCAGCATTCTTATTGATAACATAATCCTAACACTGTACATTGGGCTTTTCTGGTTTTAAGAGATTGATCAGTCTTGAACATGTAGAAGGATATACAATATATATAGTCTAGTTTATAATTTTACCTTCTTAGTTTCATTTTGCATTGTTAAAATTATTCTTTCTTTGTTTTTAGAAATTAATTTTTACTGAAAAGTTAGCCTTTTAGTTTTACTTCTTATTTTTTCTATGCCCACGTAAATGTTGCTATCTATAGGGAATTGTACCTTTAATGGTTTGTCATGATGCTAAGAAATATCTATTAACTCATAATTGACATTAATTAACTGATAATGAACATTAACCTATATCATGCACCATAGCCATAATTTGATTATGTTACTGTGATGCTAAAAATGGTCATGTTTAGGTACGAGTTCATATAAATTTGGTTAAGCAAGATATGGGTACATTGCACTAAAAATGTATTTATTTCACTCATTTCCTATTTATTTAGCACAAGTACTAGTTATTTAACATAAGTATTAGTTATTTTACACAAGTATTAGTATTTATTTCATACACATACTTATTTATTCAATCAAGTACTATTTTTTGGGCACAATTATTAGCTAATTCACACAAATACTAGTTATACCACAAAACGTCGCATATGGGTGAAAGATTCCAGCTGCGACGTTAAGCACCAAATTAACTAACTACTAGTATACCACAAACAAATATTCCTATGTTTCACAGATTTACTTTATGTTTAGCTATTTCACACAAGTACATGTACTATTTATTTCACACAATTACCAGTTGTTTCACACAAGTCCATGCACTATTTATATGACACATTTGCATTTTTCAGGAAAGTCAAAAGCTAAAGAAGAAGTAGTCCTCAGCCCTCATTCCCAGATTTCCCAGAATTCCCCGCGCCAAGAGGATCCACGATTACCGGAGATCCCGGAAGAAGTTGCATCCCCGATCGTGAAAAGCGACAAACCATCCACTTCAGTCAGACGATCACACCCAGGGACTTCCATCACACTTATTGATCACAACGAGAGAAAGGTCAAACTGTCTCGACAAATCCCTCCCCTCGTTAAAAAGAAACAATAGCAAATATTACCCATAATTTTTCATTAGGAATATTTAGTAATGTGTACATTGGTGATGAAGCAAATTTCTTTGGGCTAAATGTTTATGCTACATGTATTTGCCTTAAGAAGGTAAATATTCATAAATTTACTTGTTTGAGATAATCACATTTGATGGCATACATTTGTTATTTAATATTTATCTATATGTGTGATAAACCATAAAAATGTAAAAATTCAAGGATTATTTGTTTGTTTATAGTAATCTCTTACTGTATAAATAATGTGTCGTAGTTGAGGTACTAAATAATGTGTCGTAGTACCTAAATAATGTGTCATAGTTGATGTACCTAAATAATGTGTCGTAGTACCTAAATAATGTGTCATAGTTGATGTACCTAAATAATGTGAAAATGTATTTCCTGGTGCATATGGTACTTTTTTTTAATTAAAATGTCAGAAATATAAAATAAAATAAAATCTTCAAGTTACATTAGTTGTTTCATGTTGAATTTTGTAAAACGTTGAAATAATGATTTCATGTGTATTAATCCTGTTAATAAGTAGTTAACATATAAATGTTTAACATCATTAACTAAGCATTGGTCTTCAACTTTTTCCAACAATATAAGCAACCTGATTATCTATACGTTATCCACAAATTAAAGTACAATGTACATGTACACATATGCTTTTTATGCATGTTGCTTTCAGTTGACAAAATGTTGTGATTGTAGACATTTTGAATATTCTCATACACAAAACTTCCACATATCCAGATAAAACAGGTGTGTATTCTTATAAGAATATTTTCTTACACATCGTGAGTGTGTATCAGGAAAACATGATATTGATTTAATTTCACTTTAGAATAAATTTTTAAGATGATATTTAATATTTTACAACTTGCGACTCTCTGCCATGAAACATTTTATTAGTACACATATTAATAGGAAATATGTTTCCAGTTTCATATGTCCAACAATTGTCAGACAATTTCCTCAACCAACTTTTTAAAAACCTATCTTTCCTGTTATTAGTCTTTTTCTAAATTAGTAAACTTCTCATATTGTGTTTAATCATTGCATCTTGTATCCAGTTAGTAAATTTCTATCATTATGTTAAACTAATATTGCGTTTGTTTTAATACTTTGTTACCGTTATTAGTATTCTTGTTGATATTTTATACAAACATATTGCCATTGATTTTTACCGTTGACCCCGCCAGAGGCAACTACGGGTGCCCTAAAGACCAATCCTTTGTTTAACCCAGTAGGGAGCAGATCGAACGACTGTCTGTTCACTTTGTTTAACCCAGTAGGGAGCAGATCGAACGACTGTCTGTTGACTTTGTTTAACCCAGTAGGGAGCAGATCAAACGACTGTCTATTCACTTTGTTTAACACAGTAGGGAGCAGATAGAACGATTGTCTGCTCACTTTGTTTCTGTCCATTGTGATGTCACGTCATGTTCTGACAATGTGTCATGACAGGGGTACCTCCTACAACCCTTTCATTTATAGGCACCGTGTAACATTTTTCATGTAACATTTTTCATGTATCTGCCTCAGCATTCAAAGCTTTGTGCTAAAAAGATTTTGCAGCGAACACCCCACCCGCTTCTTTTGAAGAAAATATCATCTATCCGTCCTCACTGTGTTAGCTTCTGTCACTGTATTTATGTCAAAGTACTACATTCTATATACGTCAGCATTCTACATCATTGTAGTTCTATTAAAGTACGTTTTGATTACGTTCTATATAAATGTCAGCATTCTACATCATTGTAGTTATGTTAAAGTACGTTTTGATTACTTCTATATAAATGTCAGCATTCTACATCATTGTAGTTATGTTAAAGTACGTTTTGACTACGTTCTATATAAATGTCAGCATTCTACATCATTGTATTTATGTCGAAGTACTACATTCTACATTTATATGTCAGCATTCTATACCATTGTATTTATGTCAAAGTACTACACTCCAAAAGCACATATGTGATGCCTTATTTTTTGTGTTGGAGAATTTGCTCATAAATTATTTTCATCTACTACTGCTTTTTGTTGTCATTAAGGTCACTTTCTTTTACAGAAATATGTTCTATTATATTTTTTATATCTTCATACGAATATCATCGTAAAGCTAATGCCTTTCCTGGTGGTTCTCATCACGCCAGATCGTCATCTAATTTCGTGGTAACTTGTATTGAAACAATTAAAAGCATACGGAAAACCCCATTCCATCAGAATACATTGAATGTGTTGCTTGCTGTCTATCAGTATGCATTGACGATTCTTAGGTATGTTTTCTGTTAGTCCCGACACGTGTGCAGAAACGCTGGGTGAAAACTCATGCCCAGGGAATTCCCTTTGACTCTGTTATCTCTTGTCATCATGCATCCTCAAGGGGCGTTTATTGGATTCAATTTCGGTCATCAATTATTATCCATACAGGCCTCAGGGTCGGTTTAAGGAGTCGCAATGTTCTCACGTGACTTGTGTACAGTAAATGTTGGTTTCTTAACAAATGTAATGAGGAAGCTAACGTATGTTTTACATGAGTGCCCTTCGAATTATAATAACAGAAATGTTATTGCAAAATATACCTTGATGATATATGTATTATAGAAAGGATGGCGAGTGTTTTTTCTATGATAATTCCAAAATCAAATACTGAATATATTTTGTAAAAATATCCGTTGATCAAAATTATAACCTATATTGCTTGTATGAGTCAGCAAAAAATAGTTCGTTCCGGTGGACGATTTTAAATCTTAAAGTTAATCCCAATGTCATTGCTACTTGCACGATACCATCTGGTTAATGCATACATACCTGTTGGTATATTCAAGTATCGCATTTGTGAAATATAACGTTAATACAAACATCAATAGACCTTCCGCATTAATCATGGAATGGGGGTTTGCTTTATGCCATGGACAAGTTTATGGACGCCAACTCCTATACCAAGATATTCTACCCTTCAAGATCCGTGGAGTGGTCGTGATTCAGCCCTTTGCGTGTGCAGCTGGATGGTCCTGCCTAAGCTACCCCTTCCTAGTGCACTGGGGTAGAACTAACACCCAGCTCACAGGATCTAATTACAGGCAACCCGACACCCTCGTACGACATCACTCCGTGCTCGGTTGAGTTCCGTGTAATCGTAGACGACGAAGGAGCACGAGGCCGAGATCACCAACTACCACGGCATCTGATCAAATACACCTCACACCAAGTTTACGACCACTGAATCTTTTATTATTTCGACAAAGAATGAAGTTTAAAAAAATATCAAATGCTTGATGATCGTAACATTTTGTAGAAAAGACGGATAGTGGGAGGTGACTTTTGTTCCTTCGAAAAGATTTCGCGTTTCAGGGAAGTTATTTCAATTATACGCATATGTCGTAAGAGACTGTGCACATATTTTTCAAAGTCACACGTATTATTCTGTGGTATTTTACCTGAGGCGCATCACAGTTGGATCATACCTACGTATTGTATTGGGATGACTTACTCAAAATGACAACGCAAAATGAAAACTGCATTAAACTGTTCTACACAATATATTGTCTCCCGTGTTAAACAAATCGGCATATACTTGGTATAATTTAATTCAATCAATGAAAGGACATTCCTCGTTATAAACACAACCCATTACAATGGCCTTGCCCTGTTTTTGTAATATAAATTTCATCACATATTAATTAACTTACATTTATCCTCCAATACTCTCTTTTTGTAGTATATATCGCTTTCAAATAACAAGCGATATCTACAGCAGTCGCTATCGTTTGACCCAATTCTTGGTTTATTTGATTGTTTATTTGATTGTTCTACCATTGTGATGTCATGCTGTAGATAT
>JAUTBT010071277.1:0-13678 GCA_032361225.1 Lepetodrilus schrolli
TGAGTGGAAAGAAAGTCACTGAAAGTTTCAAACATTTTACACATTGCCTGATTTTAGAGATTGACTGTAACATGTATGCACCATGTGCAAAGCAGTATTCCATACGTTCCAGGTATGGTCAGATTTCAAGTGAAAAAACCCCATACATAATGTGTCTGCAAATACTTGATATCAGATATAGATTAGCCTCTGTGCACACTGAAAAAGCCTTCTATCAACATGTACTAAATGTTGCAAAAGTGATTAATGGAGAAATAGGTGCTGTACATTCTTATACATGTTCACAACAACCAGCTTGCGGTGGGAAATCATTTCACCAACAAGACAGAGACAATGTTATAAAGTATTTTATACACATAATTTGATACATTTCCAGAAAATAACAAAACATTGTTAGTAATAAAGTTAACAATAAAACTACAGCCGTGTGATTAATCTCACCGCAATCGATCACCTGTCAAAAGACAACAAACAAATGCTGGACATCCTTTGAGCCAAAGCACACCTGTTGTAGAGAGAAAGGGCAACGTAATATAGCATAATGTACCTGGTTAACGAGCTGCAAGTCCCTCCCTCCATTTTCAGTAAGACGAGACGAAAAATGAAAACTACCTGAACAACACAAGTGTCTGCAGAAGAAGAACAACAATCCACCAGAAGGAGCCACTTGAAAGCTCGTAAAATAAATCTGGGGACTGTTTATCACTCCTTTATTACCATATGATTAACCCCTTGGCTACCACAGGCCCCAGCCATTGCATACTATTAACCCTATGCGACCTGCCACCACCTCAGTGGGTGGTACAAAATTAACGTGTTTATTCAGAAATGTACCTCAACACCTAAGGTAAGGACGTTAGAAGAGAACGCGTGCTGCATCATAACGTTCCAATAACTGAAACCATGCCATGGAGAAACATTTCTAGTTCATGTACTGCCCCGCTAAGACATACCTCCGTTAACTTTTTCATCTTTTATCTGATCACAAACAGGAGTTGTCATTATTGTTTTAAACAAATATGAATATTTCTTCCACACGCTTAAATCTGTAGGTAAGACAGAGACGTACTTAGTAGCTGTAAATGACATCCATATCTAATAACGAGGGGGTCTCCCATATCAAAGTCTTCATCTTTGGGCCAAAACGGGGGAAAAAATAACAACGAATACCACTTTTGTGCAAGCATAAAAGAATGTTGTTCATCATTTTCCAACGGTTAAGTGAAAACACAGTCACAGGTAATGTATGTATATTTATGTATACAGCCAGGAGTTGAAAAGCGTAGCAGTAAAACTGATGAATTTACGACTCCGAGACACACATCCAACTTGTTGATTGTCTTCTACACTAACTCTTCACTATACAGCCAGTTTAGTGCAAAACCCAAACTTATTTTAAAACAATTCCTTATAAAAATATGCATTGACAAAAATACGTTTTTAAGGCCAAACCAAATTGACATCACTTTATCTAACAAGGACATGACCAAAAAAAACACCATACAAAAAGTCATATGTATTAGGATTGCACAACAATCAGTTGTAAAATTGTAACATTGTTTTTTTTGCAATTCCCTAAAACAGCATTATAATGAAATGGCAACCTGCACAATTGACATGCATACATTCCGTACATTGTCTCACTCCATGAAGAGAATACCATAAGCTGTACATTTATATATAGCACTACAAAATGTTGATATGTTGCAGCCATTCAGTGCAAGGTGTAACACTTTATCCCCCTACAGGAACTTTGTAATTTTTTTGTAATTGAGAATCTTATTAAACTTTCTGGTTAGAATACATATGTACATTTGACGAGAAGCCAAAGTATTAATTACTTTGCAGGAAGAAAGGAATATACACTGTAGTGGTAAGCTGATTTGAGATTGAACATTATTTTTCATGGTAGCCATCTGATAATGATGTGTGTGGTGGGAGCAAAGCCTGCACAACAGTGCGACAGTAAGGTGTACGAGCCAAGGCTGATCACCATGAACCAAGGGAGATAACTGCAGACACTTCTTCCTCTCAATGTGAAGAACACACCTGGCTCTCCATAACACTAACTTGACATTGAGATTTGTAGGGCAATGTTCTTAAACAATCATTTATTGAGGACACAATGAGGTCAGCATGTAAATCATTCCATCCAGCCCTCCATCCCACATTGCAAAAACATAAATATACAGTACGATAAGTCTGGTGTAGTCTGTGTCACACCTTCTTTTCACCCAAATACTCCTATTCAAAATATCACCCTAGATCAGATAAGTAAGTTTAGATTTACTGGAGAACAAGTCTACTTCTGGTGTATACTATTTACATTTTGCTTATTTCCTATAAATTGATCTGCAAATAATCAAATCCACCCATAAAATAGTCTGAATGAAGCAAAAAGATACATTAATTCATTAAAAAAATATATTCATGCTTTTATCTACTTGTAATAAAACTGTGTTTCTATGCCTCAAAACAAACATCATTTTCATATACCACAGTATTATTTCCTAACCTTTTCCAGCAAATATTTATAAACCTCGCCACACTTGTTGACACTTGTCTGTGTTCATGTGTTTTATCCAGCAGATTCAACAGCCTTATTGATAAACACAGCACATTAATAAAGAAGGGCTGAGACTATCACCTTGTCTGACCCCCTCCTGATGTAATGCTAGATTCAATCTCACATTAGGGCCCAGACTCTGGAGGAGACACTTCCTGTGTACACTGATTTAGTATTTCTGTAATGCTGTCATCAAATTTCAACCAGATGAAATCCAGACCACATCTGAAGGTACATACTTCCTACCACCTCATATTATTAAATTGCTCTTGAATATAACGGAAATAATAAATATAGAAATTAATCACTTGAAAATGAATAAATAAATTTAAATAGAAACATAATTTGATGTAAATGATTTCCATACACAATTTCATATTTCATTTTTAGAAACGGCACCAAACTAACAGTTAGTAGATATTCTAAATGCAAGACCAACAAGGAATCATAAACCAACTAAGTAGTCTCCTCGGGGCTATAAATACTGAACTAAACAGCTGTAACAAGTTAACATATGGCCAACAAGTTATAAACAAGGGCTATTTATTGTAATGAACTATGGTGCCAATATGGTCAGTCTATCACATTCAAGGTTCTCGTCCTCATCAAAAGGCAATTGTATACCTGTAAATACATCCATGATATACTCTTGTCAAGATCCCATTTCTGAATGATTGACCTTTGAACCTGCAGCCTAAAATACAACCAAATATTAACTTTGTCTATGCTGAAGGAAACCATAGGTGCCTTATATAATATTGCTTATGAATAATGTACTGTAGAATGTGTAGTGTAAATGTAAAGTAAAAGGTATGTAACTTGATTTTTAATTCATGAAAACATTTTCATAATAATCTATGAAATATTAAATTCTCAAACATACATTGAAAATTACAAAAATGCCTGTTCTTTTTACCGACTGGTCAACATGTTGCATATCTTTGACTCTTCTATCAGCATGATTAATAAGCATTGTAGCTTTATATGACATCTACAGTTGCATATAGCAGGGAGAATGTTAGCCTGGAGCTGAGCCCGAGAGTAACTGTAGTTTTAGAGGGTGAGAGCAAATCATGTGTACATCAATCCATTATGTATGATATAGTAGTATATGAAAGGCACCACCAAGAAGTTTTTAACTCTTAATTCCCCAGAACTATAAATTTGTCTTGAACTGTTCATGGCCGATCTCTTTAACCCTCTATCTACTGGACCAATCTTAAATATTGTCATACAGGGCATCTTAGATTGCCACCAGCAGATAGATGGTTAACGGAGCAAAAACACTTCATCTGTGACAGACTAGATGACCTTAATCTGTTTAATTAATTTTAAACTGTAAAGATGCAATGGATTGAAAAACCAGTTTGTTCGTGCAGTTTACGACCAATCACAGGTTGTCAAAAAGCAGTGGAAACATGTCCATCATCATGCAGATATCACAACCGATTCCGATAAGTGGAATTGCGAATCTTTATGTTCACAGTGTGCACTTCCTGTTGCCTTAGCAGGAGGTGAAGACTTCCCGGGATATGAGGTGAAGACGCTTCCTGTGATACCAAACGGTGTCCTTCCTATGATACCAAACAGTGTCCGCTGGGAAGCATCACAGATCTACAAGCCACACCATGAAGGAGTCGACAGGATAAAGATATCTGATGAAGAACTGATAAACGTGTCAATTGGACTGGATACAAGTCGCCAGGCAACAGTTGCTATGGTTACTGATAGCACCAATTAACCTATCACACACAGCGCAATGATTTAAAATTAAAATAAATTCTATTTAAAATATTTTACATAAAAACAGGAATTGATGCAATTGTGTCATAAATAAAGTCATTGAAGATGAATAAATCATGAATGTAAAACCAACTATATCAAATAACAACACATTTTCCCTCATGGTGTGTTTTAGATAACCGCCATTTGCCCTCAGCAAACAGGTTACCATACTGATAACTGAAAGCTTACCATGGGTTACATACAATGAAAGGATATCTATCTGAAGTTTTCATTAGTAGGCATAATAATAATAATAATAATAATAAGTCTACCTGAAACGCACTAAGCCTCCACACCTAAGCATGCTCAAACCACTCAAATCTAATTTCAGCCTGAATGAACAATGAAAGTGAATGATAATTGTTGGAATGACTTTTAAATAAAATGTTTAATTAAATTCTGAAATCATAAAACAATGATATATTATTCAAAATATATACATTTAATCATAATCCACAGACCTGACACAATAAACTTTAATCTGTTTCTACTAAAAATAAAATAAATAGGAAATGGTCTGAATGACAGCCAAGGTCAAAGTAATAACTCGTTTAGTCTCGAATTAACTCAAATGTGAAGGTTGTAAAAGTCACTGAAGACTAAAGAGTGTAATTCTTCAAATGAAAAAAATACCATTCAGAACCATTCCTTGCATCTCGTACTATAGCAAAGCTACTCATGTCAAGATTAATTTTCCCCTTTCTTTAAACAGATACTTGAAGCATGTTTAATCATCTCACAACCTTCAAGTATTACCATAAATCATTTTATCTCAGAATACTCCCACTGAATGCAAAAAAAAAAGAAGAAAAAAAAAAGAATCCAGATAAAAGTAATACCAGTAGACAAAGATTCTGCATTGAGATCTACAGATTATGATAAAGATCAAAACCAAGAATCTCGAGAACACGAAAATAGTCATATTTCCACTTACCATTCTCCTTCTAATCCCCAACTATTGACATCATGTGTACTGAGAAAGTTGATCTATGCCGATCCATGTCGAAATTGCTGTACAAACAGAAATATCAAAATCCTTGGGCTTTCCCCCATACCCAGTAGAAATATCACATGGAAAGGGGCATGTATGAAGGTGTCGGGTTTGTGAGACAATTAGCCGTTGAATACCCGAACATTCGTCGTCCAATATCGGCAACAATGCATCTTTTACAAACAGAAATGAATAAACTTCAGAATCAGAGACTTGAGAATGAGATCCTCACCTAGAAAATAACCATATTTGTGATCATTTTCTCGTTGAGGGAATACGAGCCTTGCCTACAAAGAGGAACAATATTTTACGAGACCACTTCAACAGTTGAAACCTTTCTAAAGGAATTTAATACAAGCTTCATAGAAAGTGTGAGAAAAGGGTTCTATCATTGCCTTTTTATGATATTCCATTTAGAAAGTGGAAAGAAAAAAATTCACATAGGAAAACATAAAGATATTCATAGTAGTTTCATACGTGTAGCTCTTCAATAGCATAAATGTAACTTCAAGTTGAACCTTCTGCCAACTGGTAACAACACGAAAAAGTTTGTTTAGTTAAATAATGCTGATTTAAAGATTAAATGGAAGGATGAGATAAACATGGATGATAACCTTGTAGCTCCTAGAACGGCAGCTTGGGTTGTATACTCCAGCCAGGAAGTTAAGTACACACAGATCCATTGACCGGGGTAATACTGTAGCACTATGAGCATGCTTTAAAGCGTGGATTTGGAGAAATATAAATATGCACATTATTATTATTATTATTATTTTTATTATTATTATTAAATATTTATGAACAATACAAGATCATACGACAATTGAAACCACATTCTAACCAAAACTTTCACAAAAGTAATTCGTCCACGAATAGCCCAATTTGTCATCTCCACAAAACTGCCCAAATATATTTCATACTCTTCTACCAGATTCATTCAGCATGACCGAGGTACATTCAGAATGAATGAGTTTGATTATAGTCATCACGATCATGGATATCGAATACATAAACTTTTTGTCGCAGTCAGCACTGCATTGTAGTTGCCGTGATGTAGTCTCGTGGTTAAAGGAACACTGCCTAGACATTCTTACCATCCCCGAATTCAACAGGCCCACTGGAGCTTTAAATACCTACTCGTAAAGCACAATGCTGTTCCTACCCCGACCATAATAATGATGATCATTTTATGTTTTATGTAGACTGTACGTCCAGCTAACGCGATTGAAACTGACCGTGTCTCGAGTTGGCTACATATGACCGGCACTCTCCGATGGTCATTATGAGAGGAAGTCTCCAGGCATGCATGAAAGGGGAGGTTCTTGGAATGTCTGGACTGATCAGTGAAAGGAGTTCATACATACCCCGAGATCTTTACGCCTGATGCGATTATTTATGCGCGGACTACAATGACAAGTTTGAGAACTAAGGCCCTCTGTGTGGGATATGGTTATTATCACATGGACAACACGCGGACACAGCCAGCTGACCAGTGTCCAGTGCCTTGATGTCCAGCCATTCATGGCCACTACATCGTGGGATCTCTGTACTTGTACAAAATAAATCATTTTACTTGTCGATGGTATTAAATATATCGATTTTCTTAAAGTTGAAAATTATTATTTTTGAAAAAGACTCAAATGTGGGAAATATTTCTAAATCAATTCTTCTGAAATAACACAATATGACAGACTCAATGAGATCATAGACAGATCAGAATACTTATCCTGAAACATGACAAAATCTAGGATTATAAGTTTGAATACAAGTATTTGTTTTGAGTTTGAATACAAGTAGTTAATTTTTACATATGCAACACTTTTGTTGTGTTTCATTACAACACTTAAAGTTGAAACACTATTGTATAAAGATGTTAAAGTTATTGTGGCAATAAAACTTGGCCACCTAACATTTGAACACCCCTTCATATGAATTATACATTAACATGATAAATATAACTCAAAAGCCAAGTAAATTCAAGTTCCGTAAATTCCTCCAAACATTTCCCCTAAAAACAGTGTTAAAATTGTAAAATAAAATCCTCACACAAAACAATCTTGCTGTTATCCAACCACCAAGGTCTTGGTCACTCGAACTCTGACCATTTCTTCCAAGATTAATCCTCCAGCCCAACAATGTAAGGCACAGTATATACTAGTATGTACTCCAAACTGTCCACTGTCCACTACAGTCTGGACATGCAGCCGGCCCCCTCTCATTACTCGTACCTGTGAAGCTGCCGATGTCCGGCTGTCCAGCGGTGGGTCAAGGAGGTGTATCGGTCAGCCAGCGTGGTCAGTGGGACCCAGACTGAGATGGAAAGGGAGGGGGAAACCTCACAAACTTATCTTGTGCTGTAAGGTCAGCTTTCAACACACAAGCACTACACCGTCAAGACATGGAGATTTTGTGTAAAGAGTGTCGCACTCACGGCGATTTGTTGGGTTTGCCTCGGTGATTTGTTGGGTTTGCCTCATTGATTTGTTGGGTTTGCCTCGTTATATTTGGGGAGGTGGAGGTGTGTGTAAAATTAAGCTGGACTATTGTCTCTCCTTCTGGAATTACAAAATATGGATTGGTTTACTAATTTGTTCTGGTCTACTGTTACTTTTCATTATTTACAACACGAAGATAAACGCAGAGAATTCATAGGAGATTCAAGTGTTCAATAGTATTAAATTTCACAGTGAATTAATCGGCTATAATTTTAATGTCACTCTTGAATAGAATATACAGATAAACTTGCATTTATCACAGGTTACTGAAATCAACGCCAAAATGGATTTATATTGAATTACAGATAAAAGAATAGCTCTATTATTATACTTTTTGAAATAACAAATGATATTTTTCGCAATTGTTTTGGTTATCCTGTAGACATTAATAATTAAATGAAAACAAAATATTAAGGATGGACCAATAGCCTTTTTAATATAAATATAACCG
This sequence comes from Lepetodrilus schrolli, assembly GCA_032361225.1. NCBI lineage: Eukaryota > Metazoa > Mollusca > Gastropoda > Lepetellida > Lepetodrilidae > Lepetodrilus > Lepetodrilus schrolli. The sequence continues at coordinate 8,289 of JAUTBT010071277.1, forward strand.
TTTATTATTTTAAAAACAAAGAATTTCCAAATATCTAGTTCAAGAATTTGCAGATGCATCGAAATAAGAATGGAACCAGATTTCTCAAGCCGAATTCTGAACAATTTGGTAGAAACATCTTCTTGCCTTTAATGTATATTCTTGGGTATATTTATTTACAGTGTTCGAGTTGTATTGTAGACAAATTGTAAAATTTATTTGAGCAAACAACGCTAATATTTACTTGAGATGAGATAGAACCTCTTCAGTCAGGGAGGAGTATATTTGAACAAGTTATGTTTACTTAAATGACATACATTTGTACAATTTCACAGAAACTTTTCAAACTATGTCATGGGAAAAAATAATCCGGAAACATGGTTCGAAATTAACGTTGGTCCCTCGGTCCGTGACCGACTGATTTGAGAAAATTAAGTTACTGGTCCTGCGGTCCGAGTATATTCGTGCAGGCCTTCATTGCCATATGCACTATTAATCACGCAAAGTGCAATTTCATTTGCTACGTTTAAATTATTAAATTTGGACGAATCTCGGTCGCAAAATGTATTTCATGATTCCACAGACTAGGATGCAAATTTGCAACCAAATAAATATATTTTGATGACTGTTTTTGTGGTAATTAAACCGTAGTACTTTAATCAGTGGCATTCTGTTTTTATGAAATTGGCAATTGCCTGGATATTTCTATGAATAAAAAGAGTTATTACAAAAACAATGATTATGTAGTTGATCTCCACCTTTGCCGACATTTCAGAATAAAAGTGTGGACCTTCTAAACGTCTGTGTGCTGATGTGTTAAGAGACTTAGTGTAGTAACTGACAGGGAATGTTATACAAAATATATTACAAATGCCATGAAATATATCATTTCCAATTTGATTAAGAATTTGGACAATTATCATGATTAATTTGATTAAATATTACACAAATAAAAATCAGGACCAGTAACTTTTCAGCAGGACCAACAACCTTTTTTAACTTTCTGGTCGTGTGGACCAGGAACATATTTTCATTAGAAGCAAACCCTGTCCGAAGAATGCTTGAATTTTCCGATAAGCATGAAAAAGACAATATATAGAAATGAATGTTGTGTAATGAATACCACAGATAAAAATCTATGTCAGGCAAACATACGTATCATGAACATATCTATCTTTCCTCTCTTATCTTTTTCATTCATTCCTTCCGAGTACGTTTAAAAGTTAAGTTCCATCCCTAGGTATCCTACATGCTAGTAGAAAGTTCATGTTTTGATATTCATATCATTATTCTGGCGAGTACGTTTTAAAGTTCCATCCCTGAAATCTAATTATCACTTTAGAAGATTTCATCGTCATCCAACTGAACAGAACATTACCACTGTATTTTTATTTTACTGTCTAGTAGTAGACGATACTACTAGCCAAACTCTCTATATTTTATAAAACTTCGCTCAATTTTTAAATTAACAAACAATAATCCATTTTGCAGCCGTATTTCTAATGAAGTCATAATTCAACCCAGTCCCTCAGTAACACTTGTTTCCATAATTCACTGATCCTGAACTGAAAACAAAACAAAGATATCGGCTTACTCCAGCACAGACTGGTAGTCTGCTTAACGTCCAATCAGCTGACATCATGGACATGGTCTGTATGAAATGGTGTATACACATTTTCTGTATACATAACATGGTACAAGACTTGGCTTACACTACTGTGTTTGTAATACGCACAAAATAATTACTGATGAAACAAAGATGATCAATAACTTTACTGTAGACAGCACATCTGATTACAAGCTTTGCATTAACAACACACACACAAAAAAACATACAAAAAATAAACATTAATATTAAGCAAGGTAAATAAATAAAACAACAAAAAGCTACACAAATTTAATAAACATGTCAACATTAAGTTGCTAAATAAACAAAACAAAAACAAAAAACACAAATTTAATTAACATGTTAACATAAAGTTGTGATGGGTATTCCTCCCACATTATGCAGATCCATGCTTTGAACAAATCTGGATCCAATTACAGCAATGAATGGCTTTTATATTTTTTAAATGAATGAAGATTACACTTATTTTTAACCAAGTTTTGAACAGGAATCATGATATCACTGAAATTTTGTAACACCATTTCCTATATGTCTCTTAATTTCATTGCTTAAATAATTATGTTTTAAATGTTAATTATTTTAATATAATACAAACTGCTCTGTCTGATGTACAACATATTCCCCTAGTGTGGTAATAAAGCTTTATCTAATTCTTATCATCTTAAAATCACAATACTATATTATTATTATTATTTATATCATAGAATATATATTAAAGAAGGAATAAGACTTGTGACGTCGTCATGAAACACTTGTTACGAGGTGATAACTTTTAGGACTGGTTTAGTAACAACTACTAAATAGTTAGGAGGCCTTCGTGAAACAGGGGCCAGATCACTACAACAACTAAAATACTCAAGACTTAAATTGCTGTTAATTCCTTCATTCATATTCATTCACTTGTACGCCTGCAGTGAGGCCCCTTTGGAGATAACTATTTTTTTGGTCGATTTTTATTCATATTAGAAAACTATAAAATGTATTTAAGAAAGAATTAATATTGCATCCCAAAATGATCTTGCTACTGTAAAATAAGTAGATAGAGGTAAGATTTTGAAAGCTGATCCGATTTAGATGCCGATCTAACCACTCTTTCATAACCTGATTACTTGTGTGCAAATATCTCTACATGGATCACCACAAGTTCTGTTTATCTCTCATCTTCCTCATGCCGAGACAGAAATATCTCCCTTGTTTCATCTCAGGAAAAATAGACACAAACTGCCATCAGCTTATCAACAACAACCATGAAAGTGCTAAGATGTGAAATCTGAGATTGAAAGCAGTTAAGCTTCTCGTAAATAGAAAGTTGATGGCAACTTGGAATACTATTCTAGAAATAGGTGGAAATGTTCCACCAACTGTGTTTTTTATTATCTTTTGGGTTTTCTTTAAAAAAAATAAAAGAATTCTATGATACTATATATATGATGACTACAATTTCTTATGCCTTAAATTTCTTCAAGAGTATTAGGTCTGTAAGTCTTAGAACACAAAACACAATTTTAAAAAATTGGGGTGGGGGTTCTAGGGTCATGGGGGAAAACATGGAAATAACACAAATCTGTCCCCCCAAAAATGTAAAGTTAAATCAGATAGCATATTGGTATTACATTCCGTGCTTGGTAGCTAACAGAAAGTGTAACTGATGTCATACTAATAGTATTACTATACATTTAAAGTCACTTTAACCTGAATAATATTGATCATCAGAATATAACATGGATAAATTGGAACTCATAGCATGTAGTGTCCCCATTTTGGGGTAGCCCAGCTTTCATACTACTTACTAAAACACTGATTTTGCTTCCAAAACTCAAAGAATCCTGCCACCTATCGGATATATTTAAGTGCCACTTCCCCCGTAATATTGTGCAGAACTGGTATAAATGTCATCAGCAAACGTAAGTATGCAATGGAACAAAGTGAAACATTAGAAAATGTAGCTGTGAGCTTAATGGACTTTTTAACGTGATGTAAAAAATTCACAAATAAATAATTGCAAGCTCTACAAAATATGACAGTCACATCGTCTGCTTGCAGGCATGTTTAACATCATAAATCACGTAATCTCAATAGAATGTCTCTTGTCGATTTCAAAATATACAGCATTCTGTTTGAGCCATTTCTTATATTGATTTCGTCTATTTTACAAACAAAATTTCATATTCATCATAAAATGACTCATTAAAATCCAAGTGTAGTATTTTTAATAGACAAAATTTCATTTTCAAGATATTTTAATATTAATGTCGTCATTTTCCAGATTGCATCTCGTATTTATGTTAATACATGCATTTCTATTTAAGGGAAATTGACATTATTTGAACTGGTTTGTGGTGTATTTGTCCTTCTGAATATTGCCAAACAGTTTCTAAAAATCTTCGAATTTTGTTCCAACTTGATCTCCATAAATAGACATTTTGCCGTTTACCACGGAAAGGGGTATACATTAGTGTCATGTCTGCCTAAGTGATGACTGTGCTTGGGGCGGTGCGTTGTTAAATTTAAGTGTGGAAATAGCAGTGTTTTGTGATAAAAGAATGAGGAAGTGAGCGTTCTTTACGTTTAATATTATAATTTTGATACAATTGCCAATAGATCGCAAGCAGCTCGCTTCGAACTTTAATACCTTGAAAGCCGGTCACTCAATGGTATTAATATCTTGGGACCTCCTTTTGGGGGTAATTGCCATATTCATCATATTGATACAGTTATAAATAAGAGTATCACCATAAATATTGATATGATCATGATGGAACATAATGCAAAGAAATAGTAATTTCTTAATTTGCATTTTTTTAATTATTATGAAACAAATGTAATGGGTTTTTTTATGAATTTCTTTTCAAACTAACCTAAAAGTAAAAGAACTGGCTCACGTTTATCATATCAAACTTAAATTTCCTGCTTATCTTTACACATAAATTTTCCATTACTGCTTTCCACTACTTATTAGTAGTTAATATAAACAGGCAGATTTATTCACATATTTTAGAAACAACATACAGCACGTGCTTATGTTTACAAACACAGACCACGTGACAACTACGTGACGATGCTTCCCAGCCTTGAGCATATGAATACAGATTTAGTCACCATCAAACTATCAAAAAACTGTGCCAAGAACGTGTCAATAAAAGATTAAACAAGTGCACTAAATGATTACCTCGCTAAAATGATTAGGTTGCTAAAGAGATCACAGCCACTTTCGCGCCAGTCCACAACCAGCTGATGTTACGTCACCATTTTATGTGTGGATGAATATTTGTGATAAAATACGGAAAATGTTAAATATTGCATCCTTCTTTCTTCGACAAGTTCAAGATGTAAATTAATAATGTCCTCACATGTTTTCACATGCATAGCATGTTTGTCCTATTGCACTCATAAATTCCCTTATTTATCTATGAATGGAAAATTAATGAAACTATCAACAACAAAAACCATATCATCATATTATCAGTAAAGTAGATCTACTATCTAATGCATTTTCTTTATTTCAATCAATCAATTCATTACTTAATTAAATATCTATGTTCATGCATTTTGTTTATTAATATTTCTTCAGATTATATTATTCCGAAGTTTCAGCTATTATATACATTTCTTAACCGTGAAATTTGGGTATGATTCGGATATAATCTATATTATATTCTCCTCTTAACCTATTATATTAAGTAATATTCAATACGTTGTAGTATGTGAATACCAATAGTATATTTATTTATTATTAAAGAAAACTATTATACTGCTATAAGCCTATATTTTCCAATATGTATCT
>JAUTBT010071288.1:0-13677 GCA_032361225.1 Lepetodrilus schrolli
TCGTAGCATTGCTATGATGTCACAGTGCAAATGCACAGCAGCCTAAATATTTGACTTCACAGTAAAATCTTTATGATTTTTCTTCTTTAATGATTTTTAAATGATATTTGGTGATGAATAGAATTTCACCCTCGTGTTTTGGAATATCAAATATATCAACACTTGTCGATGAAAGTTATTAAATCCTTGGCTAAACATAAACCTCGGATTTAATAACTTTCATGATTCGTGTTGATATATTTGATATTCCAAGACACTTGGGTGAGAATCTCTATGTCCCCACTTGGCATTGGACACTCAAAATTGATATTCACTCATCTCCAGCTTTCTGCTTTTCATCACATTGACTGTTATTTATATGATGATGCACAATGATAATAAACAGTTGGCAATAAATTAATTAGCCCTATTCCAGCCAACTAACCCCATTCTGACCCCGAGAGGAGTATTAGAATTTGTAATTCTATTGTATTTAATTAACAGAAGTTTCTGTTTTTGAAATGAGTTCATTGACATTGAAATGCAAGTGTCCAAGAACTGGATCAATTAAACCCACCAGAGCTATCTCCACTTGGAAATTAAACCTATGAATAATAATGTTTGTCCGCTGTTCCAGGTTTGCAGCACGTGGATAGGAAGCGGAGTGGCCCGTGACCTCAATGACCTGAGACGTGTGCATCAGCTGCTGGTGTCGTCGCTCGGCAAGTTGAAGTCTGGCAAGTCCATGTCACTGCTGTATAACGAGAGCGCGTCCACCATGGAGAAACTTGCCGTAATCAGAGCCTGGGCGGAGGTCAGTGTCACGTCATTTCTTTAATCGGGCTCAGATGTTATGAAACATTTTTTAGTATGATTTCATGCTCTACTCAAATTTTGTTCACAAATCCCCATATAAAATTTTAGCTTGAGCATGAAATCGTACTCAAAAGGTTTCATAATGTCTGGGCCCGAGCTCACCTTTTTTTTAAAGAGTGCAGGCTGTAAATTAATTCATTTTATCAGATAGTTATTTGGGGTTGGGGGAATTTTTTACTTCTTTTTTTTTCCATGTATTTTAATTTAATTTTATTTATGAAGTATTTTTTAAATTTAAATCTTGTCTTAGATATAATGGGTTTTAGAACTACTTTCAAGATTATTTTACTAAGTGCACAATCAATTATAATATTTAATATACAAAATCTTCAGTATCTATTAATAAATATCAAATGTTCACACAACATCAATTTCCATATTTCTATTTAATTTTAAATGTCTAATGGTCTTCTATGTTGCAGGTTTACATCGTTGCCATAGATCGTGAGCGAGAAAAGCAACAGAACATGAAGGAGAGGTTGAAAGAAGATGAGGAATACGAGCATAGCGGAGAAAGTCTGCTCAGTCTTGTGCAACCAGAGTTGTCTGCCCTTAGTGTACACTGGTACAGCGTGTTGAGGGACCATGCTCTGTTGTCTCTACCAGCAGGTACGAGGAGTATGATTGCAACCGCTGTAGTATTGGGGTGATTCACAAGTCCAACATGGGTCACGGGGGTTGTGGGGTTTATTTTGCGGATGGTAATGACAGTGGGTATGAAGACCCGTATCCGTCAACTATATCAATATTATTGACACACCCTGAAACACACACGTATAAATAATAAGTATAATGACTAAATAACATATAATAAGACATCAATGCATAGGATATGGCCATGACAAATTTAAACGCTGATAAGCCATTAAAAGAATATGAACATGTGATCAAATAGATACAGAATGTAGCATTTCTGTATTGGAATAACAATTTGCAATAAGGACACGCATTTATGCCATAAATGTTAAACATGGTTAAACGTTAATAATGACAAGTACATCTATACATTCCGACAGCGATGATTATGATAATATTGATGAGGGTGATGGGGAAAAAAGTATTATGATAATGGTGATAAAAATGTTGATGATGAACAATTATGATAATAATAATAATTATAAGTACATTTTTAATGCACCAAATCCACGTTCAAAAGCATACTCATATATTCTCACTACATTATTACCTGTCAATGGGATAATAATAATGATAAATATGATGATGGTGATAAAGATGTTTATGGTATTGAAAATAAAACAAATAATAAAGATGATAATGGTGGTGATGGTAATGATGATGATGATGATGATGATGATGATGATGATGATGATGATGATGATGATGACAAAAGTAATGACGGAGATAATGATGATATTTGTTGATGTTTGATGATGAAGACAAAGATTATGGTGATCATTATGATCTTTGATTATGTTCCTTAATTTATTGGTGTTTTTTTCTCTGCAGAGTACTCGAGCCAGTTGCCGCCAGAAGGTGGCGCCTTCTACCACCCGGACACCATTGAGACGGCACGGCACCACTACAAGAAGTCATGGCCACCCATCCTGTACGCGCTGGCCGTGTGGCTGAAGGAGAAAGGCCTGTGTGAGTCCGCGGACAGGAAGGCGATGGAGAAACAAGGAATCTCTCCCCGAGCCGTCGGCACCCTCAACCTTCAGCCTGCCAACGCCCCAGCTAACATGATCCCCCAGACACTCAGTCAGGACAGGTTCTACCTCATTCTAGGTACACACTATATTCTGTTTTTATTTTAATAGTACAGTTTTAAAAATTACAACAACAAAATTATAAAAATTATACACTATATTCTTATTGTGTTTTTAATTTTAAAATTAAATTTACAACAAAGAAAAAAGTTAATTTATGAAAACTTCATTTTTTAATAAATCTTTAAAATAGGTTCACATTTTTTAAACCTTTGTCATGGTAATCACATGGTATGACAATGTCAGGTTTTTGTTTTCTATAGCAACAACTAATAGACAGGTTTCCTCCTAGTGTAAACTATCAAGCCACTTGTTTACTGAAATACATCTACTATTCAATATAAGTCCAAATAAAAACAATGTATTAAAATTTAATGTGACTCTCATAATGTTTTTGAGATCTGTATGGAGTCACTGTGAATGTGTGGTAGAACACCGCGTCTCACATGGTATGACAATATCGTGTTTTTTCCCACCAAAACTGGATAGTCAGGTTTCCTCAAGCTACTGGTTTACTGTAACAGCATTCATTACAGTCCAAATAATATAAATGTAATGTAATGTAATGTTCAGGGATCTGTATGGAGTCGCTGTGCAGCGCAACATCACGGTTGACAGAGGACACAGTGGACCAGTGCATGAAGGGGCTGTTCTACCTGCTGGACGCCACGTGGTCACGCAGACAGCTTGGGGAGGACCCCACCATCTCCAAGGAGCTCCTCAATGTCATGCACAGGTAGGACATTTATTTATCTGTCATGCACAGGTAGGACATTTATTTATCTGTCATGCACAGGTAGGACATTTATGTATATGTCATGCACAGGTAGGACATTTATTTATATAATGCCATGCACAGGTAGGACATTTATTTATATAATGCCATGCACAGGTAGAAAGGATGTTTAAGGTATTGCTGTGCACAGGTATAACTCATCACTACCAAGCAACACTGTGGTGTTGTAGTCATCTAACATGTAGCCCTGATTCCACTGAATTTCATTCAACCACGTCCATGCTACTGTCTGCAGAGTGATCTTGACCCGAGACAGTGTGGTCACCCAGAACCTGGCTGTGGAAGTAGTCAAACAGGTGCTCAGAGCCACGGCAGAAAACCTGGAAATGGAGCGCATCAAACTCAAAGGTGAGACAGAAATCTCTCGCTGCACCTAAAATCCAATCTTCCTGCACATACTTTCAAGTTGTGACACAAACGGTATCACATCGGAAAAGTCCCGGGTTCAAATCCGTGTGATGCATTGACCTTATATAGTAGCGGGAATAAGGGATTTATTGTGCTCTGAGAAATTTATATCCCTGCTGCATGGATCTGAAGTATTTTATTGAGACCATGTGAACTAATCAGATCTCAACAATCTGACATGGAGGTGAGATAATAATCTTTGTCAATACCAGTTAGTGCTCACAGGTTTACTGCAACACTATGGGACACAGGTGTTTCATGTTTCCTACTACTGTAAACTGGCAAGCAGCAGTGCGTGTGTGTGTGTGTGTGTGTGTGTTGTGTGTGTGTGTGTGTGTGGTGTGGTGTGGTGTGGTGTGGTGTGTGTGTGTGTGTGTGTGTGTGTGTGTGTGTGTGAGAGAGAGAGAGAGATAGAGAGGGAGAGAGAGAGATAGTCTTAAAAGCTACTGTAAGCCACAAAACAAACTGAAAAAGTTAATTCAGTGCCTAGTCTTGAAAGCTGCTCCAATAATGTTTTGTTAATTCAATGCCAACATTGAAAACCGCTTTAACCCTTTCCAAGCTAAAGGCAATGGGAGATGCCCTAAAGAGCAGTGACTGCCTAATCCAGCAGGGAGAGGATTAAAAGCATTCAATCACATAAAATATTGAAAACCAGTGGAACATGCGGAAAATGTAGTTTATTGCTCAATATACTCATTTGGACAAATCAAATGTACATACTTTCAGATATTAATATATTTGAAATAAAATATGTCAATAAACCTTGTTTTTATGCATTTAAACCCCAAACCATGTCATAACAAATACATCCAGCCCCTAACTACTATAATCAATGTACTAGATTATTTAGTCTCCACCTGCTAACTTCTGCTATTGCTTCTACAGAGAAGGAGCTGAACACTCCCAGCACCACGGACAGCACCACGGACAGCAGCACCGACTCCATGGACACCACGGACAGCAGTCTGGTTGCCGGGGAGGGCGGGGAGACCGGGGACATCGAGCCTGGCAAGTCGGTGGTATTTGCCACGCTGGAGTCGTGTCTGTGTGTCCTGGTGCGGCAGATCCCAGCCATGAACCCGTCTGCACCCACCACGGGCTTTCAGGTCCCCACATACATGACCAAACTCTCGGAGGACTCCACGATGCTGATCTCGTCCGTCATCAACATCATGGCCGACCTCACCAGTCTGTGTTCACCAGCAGGTGAGTAGTTTCTTCACGCAATTGTCATTGCGTATGGGTGAAATATTCCCACTGTAAAGCACTAATGTCTTCATTCTTCATTCTTCATGTGTTTATGTATGCAGCATTTCACGAGCTGAAGAGTTCCTGTTGGTATCAGTGTGTACAGAAACTTAAAATTCTGTACATCCTCATAAACTCATCTTTCTCATTACTCAGAACCTAGAAATTGTAACAATTGAACGCCATGAGCAAATATATTCCCATACAAATGCTGGATACTGAAACAGAGTACTGTCCCTTTGGCGATCATCGACTTATTCTGACTTGTACTGATTTGTTTTTTCAAAACAGTAACTAACCAATCAAATAACCTTTATAAATTGTACATATTGGCCGATTTCATTTGCATTTTCGTCCAGATATTTTTTGCAATGCAATTTCTTCCGATTGACAGGTGCAATAGCAGTGTTACCCACAATCCTTCACCTGGTCACAGGCGTGATGAGAGAGGTGGCAGCGCAGTCTGCTGAGAAGAAAGTCCCGTCGATAATAGCCTCGTGTTTACAAGCTCTGAAGACCCTGTGCACATCGCCTTACGCAGAGGACGACACGGTCGGACAGGATTGGCTGAATATACTGCAGAGTTGCCTGGCAACCATTATACACTACGCAAAACCAGGTATTGCATCGTAGTTTGCATTCCATTCCATTTGATTTGATTTGATTTCGTGGAATTGCAATACTTTAGAATTATGGCATCATTTTGGAAATTTAATTTTTTTAATATTGTGAATATACATTTTTCTTTAAATTTACATTTTCTTTTAATTTACATTTTTCTTTAAATATTACATTTTAGCAAAATAGAAACATTTTAATTTGTAGTGAATTGATATCACAAGAAAATATTCTGTTGACAATGTCTTCAGTATTGGAATATTGTCCTGTTGCTGTTTGTGTTGTATCTATTGTTACATTAATTGTGTTGCAGAGGACGACAAGGCCGGAATCGACCAAAGCACTTTAGTTTTATCACTGGCAGTTTTTACATTATCTTGTCCAAGGGAGATAACTTCTGTCGCTTCTCTGCTTGAGCCCACCCTGGAGATTTACAAGGAAGCTTGGCAGTCTCAGAATATTGAGGTATTAGATTCAGACTCATTGTCATTTCCTCAAATCTGTTCCTCAATGTTATAGACACTTTTGAATCAATAAATTACTGGGTTGTTTTTTTACACATTTGAGACATCTTTGCCAGAATTTATTTTCTTGAATACTCAGCTATCGAAATTAAATTATGCTATGAAGTAATTAGCTAGATTGCTAGCAATATTTCATTTACATTTTGAGGTCCATAATACTAACATAAGATTAGTTGTAGTCTGTTACTATATCCTTACCTCCACTGATAAACCATTTCTCACCTTCATATGTATCACCATCACCATAGTATGTGACAACAGTCTGTGTCCCAATATATTCTCTCTCTTTTTTCTTTTCTTTTTGATTTGGGGTTTAAAGCCGCTTTCAAGATTATTTCACTTATTCTAGGTGATTTAAAAAAAAAATCTCATTCTGTATTTATTCATTTATTCTTCAAAATTTACTAGAGGCATTTGTTTATATGTTATTTTCTTTTTTTTTTACCTCCTCAGCTGAAGATCCAGTGTGCACAGGCCTTCATCTCTATCCTCCAGCACCATGACAGCCAGGTTGCCACGCCATACATCCACGCCCTGGCGCCCAAGATCATCGAGTTCATGTACACCATGGCAACATCGCGGCCCAACTCTGACACGGAACTCGTTCTGGCTCTGGAGTCGATCCGGGTCCTGGAGAACTTGGTCATGCTGACTGAGGACAGCAAACGTGAGTCTCTTTGCTCTGCAGCAGTTACTTCCCTTTGATTGTCAGTATCAGCTGGTAGCACAGTGGTAAGTCATCTTTGTAGCAGGTACTGAGTTCAAGAGTGTTATCGGTTGTATTTTTTCTTCCCGGAAAGAGCAAACATCACTACCATTGGTGGGGAAATGGTGTCAAGTTTGTTCAATTGATAAATGTTTGACAGTATCAAGTTTAAAACACTATTTATTTAAGGAAATGTTCAATTGGTTTCCGATTAATTTGGTAGATTATTTCTTGTGAGAAACCACCATTTTATCAATCAAATCCCACATAATCATCGTTGACAAACTACAAGTAAACTGATCAATCATTTCTGATTTCCAGGTGTGATGCTTCTGGCTCTTCTAGTTCCCATTCTGGTGTCCTATCTCCTGGATGAAAAATCCCTCGCCAACGCGTCGAAACCTTCCAAAGCCCTCCACCAGGAAGCATTGCAGAAGATCATGAAGATCGGCCCCCAATACCAGGAGCAATTCAGGATTGTAATGAGCATGTCCGCTGACCTCAAGCCAAGGTTAGAGGCCGCTGTGAAGGTCAACCAAGCCGAGAAAATGCAGGCAAAGTCACAACCTGTAACCAAAGTGATAGCTGAACCCGTAAAACCAACAATTACCCTGAAAACGAACTTTGGTAATTTTTCTGGATAGAATTAGTATGTGGAATCATTCTGTGTATGTGTAAACTCTTCATGTGGATAGAAATCCAGATGTTGTGTATACTTGAAGATCAATGAAGAAAATGCAATTATGAGGAAGATGGCTGCTTCTTTGACGTCTGGTCGGCAACAATGGCAAAGAGTGAATATCAAATAATATTCAAGGATGAATGTGTTTTGTGACGTATTTTGAGGGAGTTTTTAAATGTTTGACATTGAAGTACACCAAAGATGACTGAACAAATATCATCTAACCATTTCAACGATGTGAAGTTTTACTACAAGACATTTAACACTTGTGAATTTATATATGTATACGATTTGAGAGATAAAACGAGAGGTTATGCTGATTTTATGTTCGTCTGACCTAGATATATTGTTCCAGATTGGAGAATGTTTTTAACTGTACGCAAAAACTTGTATGATGGCATGTCACAAAAACAAAATGGTGTAAATAGGCTTTCTTTGCAGGTCGGTATAAGGAGTTTGTGGATTGGTGTAAGTAGACCTTTTCTGATTGGTCTAAAGAGGCTTTTACATATCATTGATAAAGTATTAAACTAGAAAATAATATTTGATCACCTAATCATGATTGAACTAAATTTTTCTGCTGTTTCAGGGAATGTTGACTAGTTTTCAGGAAAGCCCAATGGCATATACCTCAACGAGGACATTGAAATGATGATGGCATTATTTCAGTTTTTATCTGTTTATATTTGACATCTTACAATGAAGCAAGAGTCAATTTGGATTGTAGAAAATAAATAAATATTACATGTTTGCGAAATTAATATTTTACTCAGTAATATGTAAATACAGTTGATAGAAATAATACTGAGTGTGTTGTTATATAGCAACTCAGTGTAAGTTTGTTATGCCTGTTTATATTGTAATATACATTCAACACATGTGTATTATATATTTATGTATTCATAAAAACATAATCTGTTACAGTTTATATATACCGGTATATGTTACGTCATTATTAGAACTAGTGCTACCTATCTGGTGAATTTTGTTCATTTTGTATATAAATTATAAGAGGTCACTAAAGATTTATTAAAATTCTTATAACTTGTTGAAGGAAAGTACTATACTGTTATAAGTATTCAAACATTCCACTTTAAGGATATTAAATGTCCATTGAAACTTTCTCGTTGAAAACGAGCCAATGCACACCAAAAGTTAATTCTTTAACCTTAATTCTGCTGTAGGCAATGGGGGATGCCCTATGAGATAATGTTTATGATTGATTTAGCAGGTAGTTAACAAAGTTTGAATCGTGAAGCAAGCAGTCAGAATCATTACCATCAAATTTTGCATGACCACTAATTAAAGCTACCGTATGTGTTGTGAGGCTACTGACAAAAGTCACATTTAAATTATCATCATTATTCTTCTGAGTTGTTTTTCCATAATATTTTTTAATTATTTTTTTCTTGAGCCGCTTTCACAATTATTTCAACAACCCTCTGTGATCTGAAATTATGTGAAGTGAAATGAGTATATGATACTGTTCCGCATGCAGACATGAAATTCATCCATCAAATTACATATTTATCACTTTCGTAAATCTCCTAGGGGAAAACTACCAACTAAAGAAATTCTATCTCTTCCACTGAAAAAAAAAATCAACTAGACTTATATTTCTACTGAAATCATTCATTTTGTATTTCATATATTTGGACCTTCAAAATAATAATAACAAAAAATATGATGAACATGTTACTACCAGTATCTGTGCTTACAACCAATGAATGCTGGCATATTATGTTTGTTATTGTTTTCCATGTGGATACATTTTATTTGCTTCATAATCAAATGCTACTAGTAACTCTTATTTAACCCTATTCCTGCTGTAGATGCCACTCCATGCAGAGATTGAGATTAATCCAGCAGGGAGAAGGTTAAAACTTGAGGACAGAAATTAATTTAATTTGTTGTTGATCTGATTGTCTGTAGTCTGTGAAATTTTATTATTGTTAGTTACAGAACTCATGAACAGAATCAACTAAAACATTTTTATTGTATTGGATTATTTTTGATTTTTTTTGTATTACACTGGCCCTTGAACTCTTGATTTTAGTACATGCTTCTCTGGAATGTAAATAAACAAGACAATGAAATTATTTTGTTGGTATTTTTCTTCATTGAATTACGGTACATGTCAATGACCGTTACGTTATGCTGGTACAGAGAAGAGATGCATTAGCACTGATTTGATTGTCACTGTTTCGAGGTTTCGAAAATGCACACAATATGCATGCGCATGTCAAAGGTGAAAGCACATGAACAACTGTCTGCGCTAATAATAACTGTAGCGCTAATAATATGTGTTTATCATCTATTTTGCTTTACATGTTTGTTACAATCACTGTAAATAATTCTGGTGGTTGTGATAAGCATTTTAATAGTATTGTACTATACAATATGTGCTTTTCACCTTTGACATGCGTCTGCATATTTGAAACTCCTAGGTGGCTTATAGATTTGGTTCTCATTGTTTAAAGACACAGACTTGGACTACTTTAATGTCCTTACTCCCCAGGAAGTTGAGAAGGTGAAATGAAAGCACATTGATCCATTAATAATGTAGAACCATGAGCAAGCTTTTGAGCATGGATTTGGCACAATATAAATATGCACAATATTACATTATCAGTAGCTCCGTTCTGAAGAAAGCACAATGATATGTATACTAAAAATATATTTATAAGCATTGGTTTTTCCTAGCGGAAATTTGAGGGTGAAAAATCATGTTAGCCCATAATAAAACCAATATAGTTTGTGTAGAGATGGGAATTCTATGAGGTCTGTAAGTAAACTAGGTATATGTACTGTATCTATATTTCCTCTCTGATACACCCGCATTTATTCTATAAGAGAATAGGTGGTATGGGAAATCCATTTCCACATTCAACAGTGGAAACCATAGCAACCAGACAGGAAGACTGAGAGTGGTATACTGATTGAATATTGAAGTATGCTTACTATTTCTGAATGCAATGTTGTCAGAATTATAGATAGTTAAAGATGCACCTGCTATCACTACATTTTAAAGATTGAAAACAAATGGAAGCTATAATCAGCTGATGGATATGTTATTTATTTCTGCTATGGATTACATTCTAGTTTCATTTATCTATGTTTTTATTTATTTTATTTATTTCTAGTAACTCTGTCTGAAACAAGTATTCCAAAGGCAATTTAGCTATACTATATACATATATTTTAGATCGACCTAATAGATCTCAATTCCAACATGATTGCCATAACAAAGCCCCATAACAATGCGTAGCATCAATCGAGATACACGATGTTCGTCTCGCAAATCCGAATGCGTATATGTATATTCCTACGCTTATCATGTTTGAATATTTAATTATTATTCCTACACGTTTATAAAGTGAAAACTATCCCTAGTTTACATAAGTTTTACAAATTTATTCAAATCGAATTTTGAACTTTACATATAAGTATAATACTAACTTAGCACAGAACTATATTTTGTATCCATGGAGACGCGGATGGCATCGGAAGTGGTGCTTTGTTTCAACAACAAAAGTTGCAGTCGTTAACAGCTGATCAGCGAAGGCGAATGCACGTTTCGTTCGCTAGCTGCTTCAAAAAGAAATATTTCCGTAAAGTAATAACAAAATGTCAGGAAAGAAGCTATCTCCTAGCGAGGCCCGAACATTAGGGGAACAACGAGAATCATGGTGCTCGGTAGAAATGAAGAAAGAACAGGACTGGGGGAGATATCAAAGGTCACATCACAATGAGTTGTGGGTCAGCACGCTGTTTGACGTCCCCCCGCCTGTAGAAAAACCAAGGTGTACGTTCAAAGTCGACACACCTTCACACAAAGAAAAGCGTCATTTTAAAAAGCAAGGTGAGTGATATTGTTGAGTATTACTGTTTTATATCACCTTCTAAAAGTGATATTGCTGAGTATTACTGTTTTATATCACAACCTTCTAAATTACCGGAAACAAAAAGACGACAAAACTAAATTGAGCACGAGCCGACACAGAACACATGTCATGGTACTGTATCGTTCGCTCACCTAATTCCGGTCGACTCCTATTTACAGTCAGTCATTTTGAGATTGAATTCTCGCTTGCAAAAACAATATATGACGTCACAAGGGTTACAATAACAGGACTATACCCATTCAATCAAGCCCTGTTGCCTGCTATATTTACATATCTACTGTCAAATTAAAATAAAATTAGCCACGTGATGCTTGTCAATTTTTTAATCTATGGATGCTAAGTTGGGACAATCCTTATCTGTTTTATCATATAAATGGTCACATTGAATTAAAATTTCAAACTATTTATTTTATAGTCATTTATATAATTGTTTTAGATTATAACTAATAGTGCTATCGCAAAAAGGGGACACTATTGGAGTTACAATCTCGACAATTTTGTTTTCTGTAAATAGGCGACGTTACTCTACCCGAATTATTTTTACATGCTGGACATAATCTCTTGGTGCCGATAAATAATACTACAACAAATGTAAAATAGTGTGCAGTGTTAAAAGGAAATAACAACTAATACTGGTAAGTATAACATTTCTTATATTGCAGATGTCGATCGCATGATACAAACAACAATTTGTTAAGCAACCGAAAACCAGTCAGCATATCCAACCAAATACTACACTATGGAGTTAGCAGGGTGGGGAAAATGACAGATTGAGCTATAATAGCTAGAACAAGCTAGCTGCCTATAGCAAGATCGAGCTATACTACATGTAATTTAGTTTAATGGCATCATTAATTAACTCAGATTCACCGATTACCGGATGAAATTTTTACTTTCATCATGGCGGCAAAAAAAATCAACAACTCGAATATACATTGATTATAAAATATGTAGCACCGATTATTTATCTATGTTAATTTCTGACATCAAAGGGTACATTTAGTTGAAAAATTCATTAATAATAAGTGAGATTGATGTTACCAGTGCTAAAAATTGTTAGCTCCTTCCAGCTATTAAAGTTCATTCTAGCTATTAAAGTTAATTCCAGCTATTATAGTTCATTCCAGCTATTATAGCTCGTTTGTGATTTTCCCCAACATGGTTAGTGGTAACTTAGATACCAAACAAAGTTAGGGGTAAATTAGAAACCAAATGAATCTCAGAAGCAACATTATATATTTGGCTATTTAGATTATGTTTCCAAGCATGCTTCTAGAATTGATTTTCGATTATTTCGTCGTCTATGCCACGTTTAGTGGCTAGGGTTACCGTAAAATGGCGCCATTTTGTACACTACATATACAAATTTCATGGGTTACACAAGATGAGTTTTAGTGTTCACAACATTATTAGTCAATTTAGTGCTTTAATATTCTGAGTTTCAGGCTACCAAGTACTGAAGTTCTAGATGGAGCGATCATGAGGACATCTTGAAGTTTGGACCACTTTCAGTATTAGAATGGACTACAGGCATACACTACATTCTTCTCATTCTGCATTGAGCACTATATCAAATGTACTACGACAAACCTTTACTATTTGTTTTATATTTTATAGTCATTCACACAATCCAGCATTAAAAATCTGTTCATTATTGTTGTTGTACACTAGACTGCATTTGTATACGTACACACATATATATATATATATATATATATTTATTTTAATATAATATTGTATGTTAAATTTTAATTTTAGTCTTTATCACTGATGGACTGCAAGACTACAATGAGGTTATGGTATAAAATCCATCAATATTTGAATGTGTGGTGTTTCTCTAGATCTTAACTTAAACAGATATTCTGTTATTGGAGAAACAAAATAAACAGGTATTATTTGAACAATTGTTCAGATATGTTAATGTAATATCTTTAAATATAGAGATGGAGACATTTCATTCAATAATATTGTCACCACCAACCTGTCTACTCAGGTCAAATATATATTTAATAAGACTATTTGTTTTATTAATATTTCATAGTCATTGACACAGTTCAGTATTAAAGAACACTTGTTGATTGTTGTCATTCACTGGCGTACAGACAACTGTAATTATATGTGCATTTGTTTACTGTAAATCAGGAAATTAATGCGAGCAGGATATTAATGCGAAAAATGCGATTGGCGTATGGCCGCATTTAATTC
>JAUTBT010071299.1:0-13676 GCA_032361225.1 Lepetodrilus schrolli
GTAGTGGCAGTGGTGGAGGTGGTGGTAGTAGGAGTAATATGATATCTATTATTATTAGCAGACATATTATTATAATTATTAGTATGTTATTATTATTATTATTAGTAGTAGTAGTAGTAGTAGTAGTAGTAATACTACTACTACTACTACTACTACTACTAATAATAATAATAATAAAATACTACTAATTATAATTATATGTATGCTAATAATCATAGATATAATGGTAATAGTAATAATTATAATAATAAGAACAACAATGATATGAAATATAAACAACTAAGGTTAACACCGGACAACAAAGCACTTTGCATTTACTATAAGGGCATGAGAAAGAAAATAGTGGCGGCAAAGAAAAAGGTCTTGCGATGTCATGTTGACCTCACGTATGCACTGGTCTTGTACAGTCACGTATTTATAAGCAGTTGTATCATATATACTCAACAAAATTAATTAAGTGTCAGTAGCCTTTTTGGATACATAAATGTGGCTTTATATAATGTTAAGAACGAAGCATTTACACACGTTTACAGGCTACAGGTACTCTTCAAGAAGAAGAATGTTACCAGGTTCTTCAAGCCGTGTACCATAATTTGGTAGAAAGCTTCCCCACAACATATCTGCCGGCCCTTAGTTTATGTTGTTGAGTATATATAAACCCCATATGTCTACAATGAAGAAATAATCTAGTCGTGCAAAAGTAATTTAAGTTGTATTTTAATCTCCTTGAGTGTGTATTCCATACGTCAGTAGTATAGTACCCACACCGTGCATGGTGGCATGTATGAATAGCAACTGGAGTGTTCATTATTAACGGAATAATGCTTCCTGTATCACAAACTCGTGTATTTGTATTGAGGTTTGTTCCGTCTAGCCAGCTACATGATGGCAAATTACATGGGCAACTGGACAACGTCAATTTGGTATACATACATTCAATGTGCGCATAGTGATTGCGTAATGCATGCTTCAATACATTAATAGAAATATAATTGAATTCAAATCCGGCGTCGTGGAATTATGTTGGATGGGTGTGATTGATTGTGTAGTCAAACTGCTTGTCATACCGCAAACTACAATGTATTCATCGCAATCAATTATCGCACGTCTCATCACATGACACTGATTTAGAATCATGAACCCATTATTAGCCGGGATCTCAGATGTGGGCATGTCGGCACTGAAGCCAGAATCATCTAAATATAGAAGTATTCTGGTGCGCATTAATGTGATTAAGCCGTACGCAGACAGTTCTACTGGACATACGGATCTATCCGTTCTTGGTCCATATAATTACAAGGAAATTATCTCCCTTGAATGCACCCAGTGACCTTGACCGCGGAGTAATGACGCAGGACATGAAGCAATGATTCGAGAGTTTGAGTAAGTGAAGGAAGGCACCACGTGGTTGGGGATCACCACGTTGTCAGACAGAATTGTCAGAAGCACCACCGTGCGTCCATCACTATAGTTATTGGCTACCGGGACGTGCTTTATAGACGGCTATCTTATATTGATTTACTTGACGTTAACTATAAAATACGACGATGTCAGTGGTGCTTGATATTATATAATTACGGCTGAGAAGTTTCCACGAGTTTTCATTCCTATGAAAGGACTGTTGTTCATAATGGATTGACTTCATATTGAATGCTAATGCGTCGTTCTATCAGCTGTGGCATCAACTTCAATATAGACTTCATCAATTTGGAACTAGGGTATGTTGGTAGACTAAAGACATGCACGTCATTGGTTGAACGTTAGCACGTCTTCACGCCGACAGGAAACAGATAATGTATTGGCTTGATGGCATACTAGAAAGCAAGCAAATCAAACCAATTGAATTTGCTTCCAAATTCACTTAATTTTACGTTGATGTTTTTTTTATTCCCTCAAGGTTACGCCTCTGGGAGTGGTGAACATGTTCAATTATAGTTTTTTTATTATGATTTTAAACATATTTTATTGACTCAAATTCAACAGGATTAGACAAAGGTGAAACACCTATCGTAGATTGTCTAATGTCTATTGATTAATGTGTATTTCCTCGTCGGAATACACAACACTCGCAAATACGACCTTCCGTGCACCGCACATGAAGCAAAAATGTACCTCCCATGGGATATAAGCAAATTAGGTATATTCCTGAATAACCAGATAATTGGATGACACTGCGAGTCGTCGTCTGTTGATGTATTACACGAAGACCAATTATGACAGCATCATAGCCAGTTGTTTGTAACCCTGGCCTACTTTCAATACGTTATTCGTTGTAAAAACCTGGTGACTGTTTATCGATTTGTACGTTTACTTACTAGTAAGAACTGTTGTTTTGATACATTCATGGTATTCACATCTGCCGATGGAATTCAGCATAATTGTAGTATTATCGACGGATATACTGTTTGATGAACATAGTTAGAAGATCATGTATCACAGTGTGTGTACACTAACAGTAAAGTAGAACAATGGATGTAACTAGTACTCTGATTCAACCTAGCTCGAGATTCTTCTAGCCTCCACCTCTGGCCATGCTCATATAAAAACATATCTTATGGGCAGCAGGGAATATTATAGGAATCTGGGATAGATATTAATACGTAATCCTAGTCATAAAACAAGCATATTTATGACTAAGGTCGGAATCTTAGAGTAAAGTAGAACAATGGATATAGGCAAACGTAATCATACAAGCAATGACATATGACTAAGGTCAGAATACCATAATTGCACCGAGAATAAGCTTTGTAAAATACATAACTAATCGAGATCAAATTGCAATGATAGATGGTTCATCATAATGTTTGTAATCTGACCTGGTGAATTCCGCATAGTTTGTGGATAAATACGATATGCCTCTCTCTCTCTCTCTCTCTCTCTCTCTCTCTCTGTATGTATGAGAGAAAGAATGAGAGAGGAGAGAGGGAGAAATAAAGAGGGAGTGAGGGATGGAGAGAGAAAGAGGGAGAGAGAGGGGGAGGGAGATGGAGAGGGGGAGGGAGAGGGAGAGAGAGAGGTCAAGGAAGAGGACACTATGGGTACTAGGCAATTAAAGTAGAGGTAACGTCGTAACACTGGGACATAGGTAGTTTAAATGTTATTAAAGCATTTGTTTGATAATGCAAATTGTGAAGAAACTAGTTTGTTTTGTTCATACTAACGTACCGTAACCAGTACACGCACATGGGACATTTCATGTTATATTACGCGTGCCTCCTTCTATTCAAGACTTTCTATCGCTCGGTAGCTTCATCCGGGAGGTCCGCATTGCCGTTGGAACATGTCGTTAATATCCTTGTCCAGTAACCTAGCGTCTGCCATTATCGTCACTGTGCAAGCACATCCTTTTCCGATTCATCATGTTAGCTATGACTTTTGTTAAAGTGCAATACATCTTCTTTCTTTTCTCTTGTGCCTAAACTCTCAGAATCTCTTTTGTCAAATTGAACTTTCTTTAAGAAAACTCCCGATCGGTCTTTTCGGTAGTTGAGAAGCGATCCTGTCCATTACGATTTATACGACAGGTAGGTTGAGAATAGCCCCGACACTCCCCAAACGAAGACGGCTCGAGTGTTCAGACAATGGTTTCACTTTTGTGATCAGCAATATCGCCGGTACTCTCCGTAGAGACCTGGGTTTGATGCAGCGGATAAGAACGTAGATCTCACCAGGAGCCATCCATCTCCATGTAAGTGGACGTAAATGGAATTTAGTAGATGGTATGGCAAGGGTTCGATTCCCAGTAGCGCTAGATGTGTATCAAATAGCGCCTTATCAGCGATGGTAACATGTTTATTGCCGTGTTTGGCCTACATGCCGGTTAAAGTTGTACTTAGTAGGTAATGTCGATGGTTGGGCGAATTCTAAATGTTGTATTATAAGTTCTAAAAGGACATATGGTGAATCCACTTTGCATCTGTGTTAGTAACAAGATATTCTCTAGAAACTATTTATGTCAATATATGATATATTCAGTTTGCATTATGGCATACTTAGGCGAACTTGCCCCCGTATTACAGTATACATAAACCATTTACAGTATAGATTTTGTCACAGTAGTGGGCACACGCACACGCACACATACATACACACACGCATACACACTCACAAACACACACACAAATATAAATACATATAAATATATACATACATACATATATATATATATATATATGTATATGTATATATGTAGTCTATACGTGCTCTCCTACGTACGTGCAACGCCTACCTATTACATAAGGCTATGCACCAGATCCGTGTATCGGTTATGAAGTACCGACAATTGCTTAAACTGAATAGTATCTTCGTCGAAGCAAATAAGTAACTGCGAAATATCTTAGATGGAAACAGTATTGTGTATAGAAGGATCATTGTCGTTTGAAGTATATTCTTACTATGCGATTTCATCTCAAGATTTTAAGCATTGTTCAAAGACAATCGACATTCGAGTAAATAGGTGTGAATGGCGTGCTGCATGAATAAACTGTCTTTTTCTGTGTCCAATACTGCTGTTATATTCTATATATTGTCAGTAGTACCCACATGACTAGAGGAGACGTGTAAAAGGTCCACAGGAAGTGTATCGAGAACCTTTTGTCTCGTGGCTTTATTTAATATAAGTCGGCAACGACAAGCAATTTGTTCCTAAAGTGATCATACCCCTTCTAGCGGTATAACCAAGTTATGTAAGTGTCTACTTGACTAGCATTCAGCAAACACGAGACGAGTATTGAGCAAACTGCATTTAGGTATGTTCATGCTATTAACCCATGGTGGAGCACCATCTTCAGATAAACTCAGGGAATAATGACCCATTGGAATTGCCTCTTCAGAGGTGTAGCGGCGTTGGTACTCTTCCATAGTCTGTCAAGATTGATATTTGAGTTTATGGATGGGATGGTGTAAAATATGTACACTGTCTGCACTAAAGGATGGCGTCGCTTCTTGTGTCAGCCATTTTAATACGCTCTGGGTTCCATAATTCCCTGGACGTATTTCAGGTATACTTCTATTTCGCGAGAACCATGTGTTTTACCAGATTTGCGTGTACAACCTTCTGAATTATGCATTACTATCCATGTTTATTGCAAACATTGGGACTGTAGAATGGGAGACTATTTATACTGATATACATACACAGTACGCGAATGTGGTCGGGGAATACTATCTTACACGTATATAGTTATGTCAGATAACAAGATGAATGCATAGTCAGACACTGTTTAGCATCTTATTGAAAACCCAAATCGAATGGCAATATACATACGTATACATTAGTATCGGGTATGCATGTTATAACATGAATGGGAGGTTTACTTTTCAAAGACTGTTATAATATGTATCGTAGAAATGAATATTCTCCGTCTTGTTATCCAGGTATTTCTTTCCCTTCGACGTCAACTTATATCACAAACGCGAGAAATAATCGCTTGCAAATAATAAATCGCTTTGATTGAATACAAACGACCTCATTTATTTTCTACAATATCTAGAAACCATTGATTTGAGTCTCAGATATAATACTTATCGAACATCTGCGTTCTGTTTGATGAATGCATGTTCTTTATCATGAAAATGCTTGGGAATGGAATTGGATCAATCCCCTTTGCAAATAGAGAACAATGAATTGATTCATTAAGCTTCTCTCAAGGGTCGGTACCTCCTGTAGCTTCTCCAACCAGCTAGCGTATACTGGTTCATTCGTCAACATGTCGACGTCCAGAGATGGTAAATGTACATGTGTTTCATTATTTTAGCTCATATTTAACAAAGCAGGCATTCCAAAATCACTATTTTCACCCGCATTCTGATAATAAACATCGCTATATATACCACTGTTGCTGATTGTATTGACTAAGCATTTCTTTTAGCAAAAAACACACCTTATTAGAAAGTGTAGCTGCAATGATCAATTATAACTATCGTTGTATCGCTATGTGTTACACCAACGCATATTTCGGCATACTTTCGCGCTGTTAATATTTAATAACTAACAGTTATTTGTAGCATACGAGTGAAACATTTCCGCAGTGAATCACAAATGTTCTCACACACCCATACTAGACACAGTTCAGTTGCATTGATGAAACATGTTTGTTATCTCACTATTTAGAGTTTCTGCTTTTCGATTCTCAGTTATCTTGTGATCGTGCCTGTTCTCAAGTAGACTTAATGTCTAGATTGTCAATAGGAAGTCACATGGTAGCCGCAGTTTAATTTAGATTGGAGATGAAAACGTGTCCCTTGAGTCTTTCTTAAAGTTCAATATTATGTGTTTCGTGTACATTTTCCTTGAGCTGTTACGTCCTTTGCAAACTACTAATAATGACTTGTGGTTATGATTGATATAACGTGCGTGTAAAGCCTGGACTAAGAAAGTGTGTTGACTGAAATTAATAATATCACCTTAATTTGGAATTGTGCTCTAAGAGAGAATGCGAATCACTGAACAAACTGATACAATTATGCAGAACAGCCTACGATATCCGAGTTTATTTACACTATGGGAGATCATAACTGGTTAAAGACATAGTGGACACGCACCTCTGTTAGCTTTCTTAATCGGCCAAATAGTATTATTACAGTTGCTTACGTAATAGTATGGAGCAATGCATTCATATATCTGTTAAGCAATTCCAAACTAACTGTCAACGTTATCCGTGAACGCACTAAATGCACCATGGCATGGGGGAGTTGTTCAATGATTAAAGAGGGAAACGCCACTTGGTAGCTCGTGGCATTTAGCAATACAAACCTGTTCCTCGTTGCTGCAATCATTGTAGCTGGTCAATAACATAGGCCCACTCCTTTTGATCAAGTGCGTGCATTCCCTTGGACCGTTTACCACGAGGGAGATCAGTTAAAAGAAGAAGCATGTAGGCATTCCATTGACAAGGGAGTACTACTTCAATTAATTGTGTATAGTTACGGTATGTAACATACCGTTTGAATAAATGTATAACTGATTGAGACTTGTGAATCAATGACAATGATTTTACCAACTACAGGGTGAGTTATTGCTTGAAGGTTGGTAGTGATATTACTTTGGAGAATGATGCGTTAATCACCGAGGGCTGCAAGACAAGACTCGCTGCACAAATAATTATATTGGCAGTTACCATCTTGCATCATACTGGAGTGATAGAAAGAACACTGTTACTGATCTGAAACGGCGTTCAAGCATGCATGGTCCACTGGAGCCTCTCAAATCGTAGGAACACGTATCATACGAATGAATCGTCTCGTGGCACACACCCATAACTATACACGATCAGTTGTAAATGTCGAGAGTGTTTAAATATTATATGTATTGGTCAATTGACTCAAGTTATGCTGTAATGTAAAGAAAAGTGTGACTATTACATGTATTGTTGTTCTTTACGAGAATGCCATTGCTATTTTACATATATTATAATAGTTCGAAGGTACCACGGCAATAGATGGCATGGAATGTGTTAAACAATGTTTAAGGTTAAATTTGTTTTAATTGTGTTAACATATTTTGGTGAAACAATGTTTCTGTATGATGAGCTAATACATTGTAGGATGCAGTTTCGTACCTAACACATGAATCGTGCATGTATGTATTCCTCACTCAAGCGTAATCACGCGTGCTGATACAATATCTAAAATCCACTACAGTTGTAGCATTACATGCATTAGTCGATAGTACCTACCGCTGGTGTCATATGCATCTATATCCACTTTCTTCTATATACTACTACTACTACTACTACTACTACTACTACTACTACTACTACTACTAATAATAATAATAATAATAATATTGCTATTACTACTACTACTACTACTACTACTACTAATAATAATAATAATAATAATAATGCGTATTTGAATGGCTATGCGCCAAAAAACACCTAAGTCACTTTTCCCAACTTTTCAGGAGAGCCCAAAAAAAATCTGACTTAGATATTTTCGTATAAAATAAAAACACATTTTAAAGAAGCCATATCTCACAAAGGAATCATCGCATACATACACTGCTTATATCGATGGATGTAGAATGTCGCGCTTTTTATTGATACACTTAGGCAGTTTTGGCACATATCCCTTCATTTATTATGCGCCAAATTCGTGCATACTGTTTTCATATACGCTACAATGTGATTCGTGCATACTCAGTATGATACTGTTTGCATATACGCTACAATGTGTGAATAAACAAACACATTATGTACATGTAAGATTATATGAACGAACTAGAATACTCTAAACATTTTAACAGATCTTATAGATACGAGTTTTTAGTTTTTTTACTTGAAGATATTAAAGTTGTTGGACTGGTTAACAGTGCATGGCAATCTGTTCCACAGATGAGGTGCAGCGTGCGAGAATGATCTATAATGTATACCATTCCTATTCACGTTAACAGATAGGCAATGTTCTGGCATACCTCGAACACGTATGTGCTGTGCAGTGTAGTGAACATCGTGCAATCTCCAGAAGACGATTAGATACGGAATGGACACTAGACAGTGCGCTTCTGAGCAGTATGTATTGTATCCGGCCAAAATACAATTAGATAATGGATGGAACCACCGGGTAGTGTGTGGCGTGTCTAGAGACCTATTAGTTAACAGATGGACACATTGAGCTGTTGGACAGTGTACACTGTGTCCAGAAAATAATTAGGTAGCGGATGAAAGTGAACTTCTAGACAATTTGCAGTTAACGGAAGGACACTAGACAGTGATCTGTTGGACAACATACAATGTAACGTGCATCTAAAACAATTAGATAGCAAAGATATAGTGGAGATGTAGACAGCATCCAATAATTCCAGAAGACAAATAATTATACTGTATAAACAGAATTACTTGGCGGTTTAATAGTATAAACAATGTATGTTGTTCATTTGGGTTTTTAAAATACAAATAGAAGATTGTTCACTTGCAACCATTCTCATTAATCTCTGGATCTATCTGATGAGCAGTTTAGAGGTTCTCTATATTACATTTATCTTGACAGTAGAAATAGTGCTAGTTATATTAGCTGCAGTAATATACGAATACTTGACACCAACACAAACTAATGTAAATAATCCAGTTCGGATATTACGTGTTGTAATAACCAGGGACGTTATTAACCTACATAGTAACCTCACATTTACTATCAGCTCGCCAAGCCATGAAAGCGCAATGGCAGACAATTTATAACAGGTTCTTGCCACCAATCACATAATTATTATACTAACTGTTCTACTAACTGTTTTAATATCTGTTCTACTGGATAAAACACACCTCAAACAATCGTTGAACTTGTCTTACATACACATCTCAAGGAGATAATGATCGATAATTTAATATTTGCTATGATGAAGGACCCTAATGCTCGCATCAATTGGAAATCGCATATTGATTTGGCCGTTCTTTTACGACTGGAGTGAACATACATGTATATGGGGGTACAGTGAATCAATTCCTAGGCATTCGTATGTGTGTCTCTTTAGCTACCACCAAGTGACGTGGCTATCTACAACAAGCAGCTCATCAATTGGCAGTTGCACAAGTTTTCAGCTGCTGTTTTGATAGCCCTGTTAATTATCGAACGGTTTTCATTTACAAACTAAATACGAACATCACACGAAGGTAATGCTATTCATGACACACGTCTTGCAATAATGTGTTCGCACTTCTAGCCTAACCTCCCTGATCATAATTAGCTATATATACTCAACAAACTAAATTAAGGGCCAGAAGATATTTGGTGAGGAAACCTTTTGCCAAATTTCGGAACTCGGCTTTAGGAATCGTGTGCCATTCTTCTTGCAATGCGTCTACACATTCTTCAAGAATACCCGGAGTTTGTATATTTTTAGAAAGTCTTCATTATTAAAATAATATAAGCTAAATGAAAATGTCAAAACAGACTGCTGGCCCTTAATCTGTTGAGTATATGTGCAGAGTTATGGGAGAGTGGATTGCGTCCGTTGAAAGGAAGGGAGGGATCAATACCTGAGATAGACGGGGATCATTGTCTTGTTATACAACGTGTGTGGTGAACAAGCACTCAAGCTGTATTAGAAAAATCACGATATGTGCGAATATCTATGACAAATTACACCAATTACACAGTTGTATACGACGGTGCAGCATGCTAATCGATACAGGCATGCTTGAATCAACTGTTAGGTGAACGCATATAGATGATTTTAAATATTTAAAGACCGATTTACAAATTACCATGCACGCCCATTCCGAAACCAATTCCTATTTGCATAACATTAATAATTGCAAGTTACTTGTATGCACAGTTAAGATCCAGTTAAGCTTCGAGTTACTGTCTATTGACCAACATTAGATACTCTCTTGGGTTGCGCATTCAACATGGAAACCAGTTTCAGGTTAGGTCATCAAGTACATAGTCTTCACATTTCACTGACAATGAAAATCAGTCAACTAAAAATCATTAAACTATACTATTTATATATGTTAATACATGTAAATGAATGCTAAATTAAACATCACTGTTTTTCATCTAAAGCTACATGTAAATTATTTGGTGGAATGATACAAATATAAAAAGTGCATATTCCACATATTGATATATGACAACGTTTCATTAATTTGTAAATGTTAATTTAGCATATTATCAACTCCAGACAGGTTTTCACATCATTTAAAATACGATAAGACATGATCAGCTAAGATAAGAGGTTATTAGCTTCTGGTGGAATTTGCTGTACATTGGAGGGATAAAATAAGTAGCCTTCTGTCGTACGACCGCATCCCTTATGTTGATCGCACTTCAGTAGTGTATAGTTATCCATGTTTTTCTCACGTACAACTATTTGGTGGTTTTCCGAGAATAAAACTTAAATTGAAACTTTATATTTCTGAATATAGAAGATTATCATGGGTATACATATACATGTTCAGTTTATTTCTGTATTCAGGAAATGCCATATTTGTTAGCATGCATGATTGTACGTGTATGACTGTGCGTGCATGATTGTACGTGTATGAATGTACGTGCATGATTGTACGTGTATGACTGTACGTGTATGACTGTACGTGCATGATTGTACGTGTATGATTGTACATGCATGCTTAGGTTGGTCTGTTTTCCTGCCGTTCCATGTGATTCTCTACCGGCACTGCCTTTGCCCTAAAGGTTGCACACGTTTTGGGTTCTGGTTTCATCCCAAAGACAATGTTTTCCTTTCATGCTAGTTCAGATGTCCTCCCCTTTTAATCAAGAATGATATCAAACCAAGCCATATTAAGGGAGGAGGGCAACAAGGTGCATATTTAGCACGCTCTTTCTTGGCATTGTGTTATTTAAGTGTTATATAACTAAATCATGTGGTTGTATTATATATCAGCTGGAAAGTGACCTTTGTTATATAAAATAACTATATGAGTTATGATAGAGAATTGGTGACATTGCGAATGCAATATTAGATACAGACAGTCATATATATCAGACAACTTCCAACAATGCAATATATGTATTAAGAGCGAGCATTGTTCGGGCTTTGAAATACTGAAATTATAGCTAATGTAAATGGATTCACCATAAAAGACAGACGGTTATATGACGTTCAACAATGCAATATAGGTATTAAGAGTGAGTGTTATTTGGGCTTAAAGAAAACTGGAATTGTAGTTAATGTATGGATATTACCCTACTCTGTATAATACGTGTTTATTATATTGATATCAAAGGCATGGGAAATATAATAATAGCAGCTTCATCAATATTTTATGACAGAATCTCGTGTGATAGTGGTGATATACAGCACTGGGGCTGTCCAATAACGCTATTACAATGTCTTCATTTCCCTACAACTATATTCATATAACTTAGCTCTGTTTCTAGTCAACAACTTGATACGGTGTTGAAGTGTTTCCTTTTTTTTTTGTTGGTTCGCACATTCATACAACTTTACAATAACGTTAAGATAAGTGAAGCGTTATATTAATACTAAGGTATGTTGTGTGCTGTTACTGTCAATCAGTGCGATCTTTCAGACCAACTCTGTGCAGCCGTCATATCATTTTGTTTCTCTTATTTTATCTATTTCTACCTTATAGCTCGATGTATCTCTAACAGAGTGAACATACAGGGTCAGGCCTACAAACTGCTAGTCATTAAAATGCTTAGAGTATACTTTTCTTCATGATTCACATTTTCATTATGTTTTATGTTACTATTGTGCTCAGTGACATGGTGGTCCTTGGACATTAACTTGATATCACAGCGAATACAACATGGACGTTCTTTGTGCCTGGAGAATTAATCAGGAAAAGGGTGTTAATATCATGTTAAGTTATTATTTCGCCAATGTTACGACCCTCAAGAGCAGCACGTTGGTCAGCATAATATAAATGAATTGAATTATTGTTTACAATATGAACGAATACTACTTGTGCAAATGTGCATTGGATCCAGGTAGCGAAGCAAGATTTGTGCACCTTGATTTGATTCCGGTGAAACGTAAAAGAAAATATGTATTATATATGCATTATTACGCTCTGTGGACTGGCATTAGTGATGTAAATGTTGATTACAGTTCGAGCGTGTGGTTGTGTGTGTGTGTGTGTGTGTGTGTGTGTGTGTGTGTGTGTGTTAGTGTGTGTGTGTGTGTGTGTGTTAATGTTTGGATGTGCGTTTGTCTGTGTGTATGTGTTTGTGTGTGTGTTTGTGTGTATGTTTGTGTGTGTGTGTTTGTGTGTATGCTTGTGTGTGTTTTAGTGTTAGTGTGTGTGTATGTTAATGTGTGTATGTGTGCTTGTCTTGTGTTAAAAATATGCATACTTATTAACATGTATAATACATAATATAATATTGTAATATGCATGTACCATATATCTAGCGTACCGTATTCCAAGTAACTCTACTTAAGGTGTGGACGATATTGTTCCCCAATGATCAAACTCATTGATAAAGACACTCGTTTATTCTTCCTATTACGATTTGAAACAACAATTGGGCTAGTTCCAATATCAATGGGGTTTCTTTCATCATAGAAAAAATACTAATTAATAGCAAAACAAATTATATATGCCAATAAACAATGCATAATGCTGTCACGACTAATGGCTGTGGTTAATTAGTTTCTCTCGGATAAAGTGCTTTGCCAGGATTAGTATACTAGTAACTCCACGCTAGACTCTACTGGTGCTAGCCCAATGTACGCCAATGTGGGAAGTCGTCACATCCAAGGAGCGTGGAATAGTGCGTCGGCCAGGGAGTGGCGTGAAGACGTATCGACAGGGAATGATCTTGACGAACCAAGATCTGATCAAGACTGTTGCGTCCAAAAACGCTGATTACTAGTACCACTATAGTAATGACAGAAATATAATATAAATGATTTTTCTAATGCATATCCAAAGTATGGCATCTAGATGTCAAGTAACTAAACATATATCGTTATGGGGTACTACCTAGCTAGGATTTCATCAAATTCAAGCCATTATTAATTTAATCAAGTTCTGTACTAAAGGAAAATTGAAGAATATTTGTTAGATTTGTCCAAACAGGTATTCATTTTATGATGATGAATTAGTGCTTTACTTCGCAGCGGGAATAGTTCACCCATATGCGACGGGTATTCATTTAAACAGACTATAATATATGCAAATAATCTATCTAAATATTATCTTTTATTTCAGTGACAAATTTTCGCCAAATATTGACATTTGTTATAT
>JAUTBT010071310.1:0-13676 GCA_032361225.1 Lepetodrilus schrolli
TGATGCCGGGGCGGGATTTGAACCTGGAACCTTTGGCTCCGAAGTCCAACTGTTCTACCACTGCGCTACCACCCGCCACGTATTAGTACGTTAAGTAATTCTGCTGTAGCAGATGAATATCACTTTCTATTAGAATGTCCTAATCTGTTAGCATTAAGAAAAGCACCATATTTCAGTAAAAACGACACTCCTACCAAATTCATCTACCTTATGAATTGTAATTACATAACCCTTATGTATAAGATTGCCAATTATTTAAAACAAGGCTTACCAAAGTTTAAATGATTATATATGTATAATTTAATATATACATTTTAATTAATTATTTACTAATTTACCGGTATGTATGTACTGGTATGTATGTACTGGTATGTATGTACTGGTATGCATTGCATTTATTAATTACATGTGTGTTCTTTATCTCTTTATGTGACTCTTGAGAATAAATTAACTGAACTGAACTAATCTATCATTCATCGCTCTGTTTTTAACTCGTTCATCTGAAAGTATTAGTGGTTGTATAAAATTAATAGTATACACATTGAAGGTTTCTAGTTTGTACTCGAGGATAGCCGTCAAACTGTGTTATATGAAAACAGAAATAGAGGGTATTTGGCTGCCAGAATTTAATAGAATATGCAAATCGAGTGGGGTTGATCAATCTAACGTTAATATTTACTTGTGACATGTTTCACAAAATGAGTGCCGAATTACAAAATGTATTCCTTTTTAAAGCGAGGGTGAGATTAGCTAGATTAGCTTTCAATATTATTTCGATCGAATCGCGGCTTGTCAGTTTGTTGCAAGAGGAAACCTGCTTCGCCTACTGCATTGAGGGTACCGCCGAGCCACGGATCATAAACACGACTGAGAAGGTACAGAAATCAAAGCCTATCATGATAACATCGGCAAGGTACAGTACTTGTAGCTACCGTGAACATTGTCGTTGATGTCGGGACACCGGAGCGGGTTCGACCTCTGGATTTTGGACCCACCCCTCTACACATGTATACGCTAGGTGTTTACATGTACATTGCTTGTAGTGGTACGATATGTTTGTGCAACAGTCCCCAACTCGGTCTTCTAGTTAGTTCCAGGGAGTGGTCATTATGCAGATCATATCTCGTCCGTGCTTTAATTCCCCTAGCGTCTCGTGTGGTTCATGCATCTGAATTTATATACCTTAGGAAAATATTAATATAGAGATGTGTGAGAATACGTATTGTTGCATTTTATTTCCAACTTTAATCAACCATACCAGATTGTTTGGTATATTACGCTATGAGCAAGACCACAGTGACTTTCTTATATATACAGCAACTTTCTTATAGATTGTATAGACATACCAATCGCTCCACTCAAATTGAACAGGTTTATTGCGTGCTTTAGACGAGATAAAACACAATTCTTCGCATTTCTCCATTACGGAAATGTAAACCTATGGCCGATCACCTCCATTAATTACAACTCAGTAATGGCACTTTCTCACTAGTAGATAAATGACTGTTCTCTTCCCTGCTTACAGCATGGTTGTTAAGCAGTATCAGAGTGTTATATATTACCAGTGATAGCAATGGGTAAATTATTCACGGTACTGTAGACTTCAGGACTGAGTATCAAGACAGCGATTTCTGTCATTCCATAGGTAGGATAACGCGGTGCTCTCTGCCATTCCAGGGGTAGGATAACGCAGTGCTCTGGCATTTAATAACACGGTGCTCTCTCTCTCTCTCTCGCTCTCTCTCTCTCTCTCTCATTTAAGGGGTAGGATAACGCGGTGCTCAGTAATTCCAGGGGTATGATAACGCGGTACACTCTGTCATTTAAGGGGTAGGATAACGCAATACTCTCATTCCAGGGGTAGGATAACTCGGTGCTCTCAGCCATTCTAGGGGTAGGACAATGCGGTGCTCTCAGCGATTCTAGAGGTAGAATAACGCGGTGCTCTCTAGGGGTAGAATAATAAGGGATCCCGGATCACAGCATCATGAGTTTGACTATTCTGATCGACCGAGCGACGTCACACATGCGCTCGGACTATAGGTGGAAGGTTTTCATTATGTCGGAAATGGACGAGATGCGTTACGGAAATGGGCGAAGAGGTGTCGAAATATGTTATCAAATTGTAATTGTAAATCCCTTTAGTATTATATATTGAATTATAATAATACATAGAATAATAGAGAAACATAATCAGATATAATAAATGATGTAGAATTAAATTTCAAATTAGCAGCAATATGATTGGTAGGGGCATCTCATGACCGTATCTTCATAATGGAAGTCTACCATCTATGTACGAGTGTATTTTATTCAGAGATGTCGCGAAGTTGTTCCGATTGTAGTTTGACATGCTGCTGAGATTGGGTTACGTTGTGTAGTAGACATCACAGTATCAGCCCTGGTGTATCAGCGGCAGCTGTATCTCGTTAGGTTTCCGGTAACTCCAGGCTGTTCCGGGTTCTACTCCCACCATAAACAAACGTCCACTAAACTCCATGCATTCTGATTAACAGTCGTAGTAGTAATTTGTATAATATGACAATAATGGGCGACATATATTTATTATCCAGGGTATCGTTTTACAAAGCTCTCTTATCCACTATGAGACCACAACGTTCTCGGAAGTGATCGATCACTATGTATAAAAGATAGCTACGAGAGCACTGTGATCTCGTAGAAGATAAGAGACTTGTGTAACGATACAATATTATAATGTGCGATTTACCGACCTTTAGACAACACGCAGGTATAAACCTACCTTCGAGAAGAGATAATAGACGTTTTAACAATGTCCATAAACACATTCAATTACTGCTATACTCTTGGGCTTCTCTCCATTGGCATGTTGTGTGCAATACGTATTATGCATTGTGCACCTATACCTAGTAGATCACTGATGTGAACGAACATGTAAACGATACCAGATCTCCCTGGACAATTGGCAGCAACTGATGGATATTAAATCAACTACTAGTATATTTGTCGGTGTATCTGATGATATGGCAGTTAAATACGAATCAGAACAACCAGAATTATGTACCAAACCCAGAACCATTTACCAGGAATAAGCACAAGAACTGTGGGAGAGAATTGACCACAAGGACTGACTAAAAGAACTAAAGAAATAATTGACCACAGAGAATGGCATGTAGACAGTCAGAACAGTGCTGGGTAGCTTTGAATAACGCTGGTCCTGTTTAGAATCTATATTTAAAGGTAAGTCTTCTATCTTAGAACGGACCGTACGCGCCAGAAGGAACTTGAAAGGTCACGAAACTGTTCCGATACTTTCTTCTGTTTAAGAACACACCTTTCCGATCAAGCAAGTCGTAGTCGATTCCAGGAGGTGTCTATATGGGACACGAACATGAGGAATCTGAGATCCTGTCAGTAGAACCCGAACTCGCTCTCCCTCTTCTGCTCCTCCTGTGTCTGGCCGCTGTCGTAGGCACCTTCGGCAACATCCTCATCCTCGTCGCTGTGGCCACCAGGAAGAACCTTCACAACGTGGAGTCCATCTTCATCGTCAACCTCGCCTGCTCCGACATATACGTCACCGTCGTTGAAATCCCCATCAGTATCGTAGGTACGTCAACAACAACCAATGAGTATCACTTAATAAATAATAGTCGCGGGTTTCTTGAAGTCAACGCTTTTAACATTCACGAGTATTAATGTATATATAAACTACTCACTACATGATGATCGCCCCGAGATTACGAAATGTTCAACTCAAAGTTTTGTTAACAAATCCCTATGTAAAATTGAGCTTGAACAATGAATCACATTAAAGAAAGTCGTAATCACGGGGCCAGGTATTAGCAACATAGCGTACAAAATAGTATGTACAGGTATGTTCTATTCTTCCAGCCAAGCTTGAAGGGATTCAGCTTTTCAATCAAGTTCCAGGACTGTGTCGCGTCACGGGGTCCATGTGTACCATATCATGTGTATACTCTCTTCTTACCATCGCTGCCATGAGCTGCAACCGCTACGTGTACATCGTCCGCAACAACTACTACAGCAGGATATTCAATCCAGTAAACTGTGGCATTATGTGTGGATCCTTCTACTGCGTTGGAATCAGCTTGGTGTTGTTGAATCTGGTAGGCATCGGTGATCAACACTTCGACCACAAGAGTCTGGATTGCATCTGGGCACGGATGGCCACCTTCGAGTACACGGTGGTCCTGAGTGTCATCTTGGTGTGGGTCACTATCGTAGCTACAGGAGCATCATACATCCACATCTACCTGCACGTGCGAGCTGTAAACAGACGCGTGCACAGCACCGCGGGAAAGAAGGGAGACTCGTCCGGTTGGAAACTTGCCAATACGTTGTTCATCGTCTACGTGGTTGTCTCCCTTTGCTGGATTCCCGACGCCGTCCTGGTGGTCGCAGACACGGATAATACATTCAGTCGCGAGACCCACGTTATCATCGTGGTGTGGGCGCACCTCCACCCTTCCATAAACTGGCTGGTGTTCTACTTCAAATTTCAGACCGAATCAACCAATGTATATCTACTATTCGTCATTATTCGGGTGTCAGTTTCGTATTATGAACCCTATCGGATTTACCCACACAGTTCAAATCTTTGATACTACTAGTATCCATCTGTAACCAAATACCAACCGTTGACACTTTACAAGTGGTTCGGAGAGTACAGTTTCTACTCGATGCAATCTGTAACTGACGCTTGGTTGTGATTAAGTGGTGTATCAGACGCGGATTGTGTTTTTATCTCGTATGTCTGGAACTTTAGAGGCAACATTGTTTATTATGCAGCTGTGAGCAAGATGGAATTCGCGTGCTTGTTTCCTATCTGCATTTGATATTGCAGTACTACAAACATCTAGAAAATAAACACTTCTACAGCACTATTTCTAGCAGGTATTTTATATTTATTAATGTATTTTGAAGCGTTAGTAAAATACTTCACACGACGAAACGTACTGTTCATCCCGGGGTATTTAACACGCGTAAATATACAACAACTACTACTACTAATACTACTGCTACTACTACTACTATTACTACTACTACTACTACTACTACTACTACTAATACTACTACTAATAATAATAATGTGTATTCATATCGCGCTAGACCCCAAGCACAAGCTGCGTGCTCAAAGCGCGACACAAGAAAGAATAACGTTGTAATATTATGTTTATATCGAGATCTTAATACAGCGCGGTACATTGGTGAAAGTGGGTATGCTTCTACTAATTGATATATCAACAATTTTGAAGCCGCTTTGGTATTCGCCTCTTCTGATGTCTGAGTCTTATCTATGGACAGTGCACTTAACATGGTAATCTGGTAGAGGTAGCTTTGGGAAAGGGACTTGACATGGACCGTGAACAAGGGGCAGTATTGTGCGTGATCAATGTAAAGATGAGGGTCGTATGGTTGAAAGTAGGCGACGTATTCCATAGAATAGAGTTCGATATCAGCAACACTGTCAGTCTTTTCTGACCGGAAGTACTAAATGAACCAATTGTCCGGTTCTCCTGACAGATGCATACACGCTGTGGATCACATGTCACCAGTTACTGTCCTACTGACAGATGCACGTAAGATGTGACAATATGCTTCGAATTCACAACCTTGAAACATTTCCTATTGCATAACAGTTCCTTCCATGTTCGGGGAGCATCACTGTCCAGTATTTACAATCTATATATAGCTAATGTTAGCTACCGGCATCAGATTCCAATCTTGGGTCTTGTACAGTTGTCGCGGTTCTCCCTCCTACCAAAGGCAAATCGTTTGGAATCTAGATTCAATTGGACAACGACAATAAAGATAAAATCACTCACCCAAGGACATTAAGATACATGATGTCGTTGTAAATAATGCTAGTCAAGATCTAACTAATCTTCTCTCAACCTTAAACATATTACTTTGATCAATAGCAATCTGTCTTACAGCCTGTTCTTGGCGTCACTACTTTGTAATTAGATCCAGTAAGTAACCCACCATTGTCCACTCATGATGCAGGCTCTCCCAGCAGGGTCCAATACCAAACTGAAGTAGGGAAAGCGCAGCACGACATAATAACAATAGTTACAATAGAACAGTCCACATCGCTTGATGATGATGTCTGATGACCTACAATAGTGATTATGATGACATCCTGAAGGTAAGATAAGTAGAATGTAGCTCGACAGTATTCGATAAGTACCCGAAGATGGGCCTCTTAACTAGCTATAGTGTGGTTTCGTGTGATTACTACAGTATGACCACACAAAATTGCCGCCCATGAAGATGGTAAATATTATTTGTGGTATCCCCTTTTCAAAAGATGCTCCAAAATGTCCTCCATTGCTTCCAAGAAAACATGCAAACGGTGTGTAAAATTGTCAATAACACGTTCCTCTGCAGAAATTGCTTTATTGTCTGAGGGTTGTCTATATATATTGTCTTTTAATTAATTCCACTCAGAAACTCTTTTTCTTTGCGACGCCCATTCAATGTCGCATCTCCTGGTAAGTTTTGGGCAGTGACGAGACGACGCAGAAGCATTACTAGAGATGACCAATGGTTCCAGCAAGATGGGGCCACACCCAACACCTCCAATAACACACTGCAAGATTGGGGCATACCCCACACCTCCAATAACACACTGAAAGATTGGGGCATTCCCCAAACCTCCAATAACACACCCACATCTCAAACAACACACTGCAGTGGCTCAGGCAGCGATTTGGCGATCGCCTCAATGGCAGGAGATACGACACTGAGTGGGCATCACCCTCACGTGATTTAAACCCTCCGGATTTTTATCTGTGGGGTTACTTAAATGACAATGTTTATATATGTATGTAGACGACTCCGAGACAATAGCTGAGGTGAAGAGAGCAATTTCAGCCAGTATTAGAGTAATGCATGCAAAAGAATGTGCAACGCAACGCAATGTATACGGTAAACTCAGTAATAGATCATTAAGCAAGAGAAAGAGATTACCGCTATGTACAACACAATAAAAGTGGTCATTAATGATTTATCGAAATAGCACGAAAATAGGATACAGAATTATCTAAATATATGTAAAATTCGCCAGGAAATCTACGCGAGTAAACACCAGTCACGATAATTTCCTGATTACAGTATGGTCAACATCAATTCATATTTATCAAAATTTTAACGATTGTTCAGCGATTTTCATGGGTATGTATCGGGTGATAAATATCTACGCACTCGATGCACCAGACGTATAAATGCGAGACGACTGTATATATCTATACTAGTGAAAATAGCATTTACTCGGCCATTACAGAGTGATCTTTGCGAGTGGTTTGATTATATCTAATCGACATCTCACTAAAAAAAATCAGCCGGCTGTTTATGACACTCGGTGCAGTGGCATTGAATCAGTGGACGGTTGGTTGCATTAGAAGATTAGTATTGAACGGAAGACTCGTATTACTTCACTGCTGGTGAATGCATTGCATACTCATGGTATTGATAGACCATGACCAATATGTTGTCATCAACTCATTCAAATATAAATTAGCGTAATAGCCTTTAATAGCATGTACAGATAAAACTATTATTCATTACGAATTAATGCCATGGTTGTTTTGCAAGGCCAAAGAATACAAACATGTTTTTCTTGCTACTTTTTTTTTGTATTTGTACAAAGAAGTTTATTATCCAACGCAATTTCCACTTTTAGTACGTTTGAACTTCAAATGACATAAGCAAAAATATCACGAAAGAGGCTCTAAACCCCAATTTAACAAAAACGTAATCATAATAACTACATATATATATATATATATATATATGGCGCCGAACAAAAATACGTCATATGTCATAAACTGAAGGATGAACTTCATGAAAGTGTACATACAAATTGTTGTAAATTTTGGTTAATGCATAATTCCTTCAGAGGCGTATAGCATTTTAAAACAATACATTTAGGATAAGATTAAAAATAAGCACCGGCCTAAAAAAAATTCAACATTGTTTTTCTATTTTAATATTTAGGGTTATGTAGCTCTATTGGTACCAGCGGTCGTGAAATGTTATTTTGACCGTGTTCAATGATTAGAGTTATCCCCATTAGTCTATTAGACTATAGAAAATATTACAATACATTACCAAATGAGTATTCGGGTTTTACCACAAATGTAAATTGCAATGGAATTTACCTATCCAACAGCGGTGAACAAG
This sequence comes from Lepetodrilus schrolli, assembly GCA_032361225.1. NCBI lineage: Eukaryota > Metazoa > Mollusca > Gastropoda > Lepetellida > Lepetodrilidae > Lepetodrilus > Lepetodrilus schrolli. Next base: position 8,188 of record JAUTBT010071310.1, read on the forward strand.
ATATTTGGAGGTACACAAGTGATTATATGTATGCTAAGTGCATGTACTCCAATTAGTCCAAAACGACAACTTAATCTGTAATTGTATGCCTTTAATACAACAATGGCTGTATACACGCTTATCAGTGTGTCTATATCCTATTGTAGCGGACCTTCTATGGACTTTAGTGCATTGACACACATCTGTAATTTGTGTTCTGGTTGACAGCAAAATACACCACCGTATTGATCATAGCTTCTTTTAACCATACTTTGAATGTGGACAAAAAATCATTTTATGTATGTCCGTATTGCGAGGATATTCTCATGAATTGTTTATTGACTTTCAAAGACGGGATACAATCCGTCGATGATATTTTAATGACCGTATTAAAGCGACCCGGGGCCTCCTTTCATGAAGCTCTCCAGTCCAGTTTGCTGCGCTCTCTCGTAGTGAACACACATATATATGGCGATCTCTCTTACGAGAGCGCTATATATGGTATCTTAGTATTCCTTCTCAAAGACATTTCGTGGCAATATTTTCGATTTCTTTTAAGATGTTTTACTTATTTTTGGGGTAAAAATTGGAACTTCAACGATAATTAACCTTTACCAAGTTTCCGAGCAAGGGCAGTCCTATTCGTTTAGCCACAGGGTTCCTTGTAAACTATGCAAGGAACCACCTGCAAATAGGGATGGCAAAGACGTTGAAGCGGCATTTTTTTTTTTACAAGTAAAAATGCATAAAAAGAAATTGAATAAATTGCCACGAAACGTCTTTGACAAGGACTGGGTCTCTTAGCAGATACGAGAGCTTAGTGTAACGCTACCCCAAACTACATGTAGGTGCACAGGTGCGTTATAACGTTCGTCGAGTGTACACATTCTTTAGATCGATTGGGCCGTCCGTAGCTGTCAGAATCTATTAAGATATCCGACACCCACTGTGTAAAAATGTCAATACCGTAAATATGTTTGAAAGTGTAGGGTTGAGAAATGTGTTGAGATTTCCGACTCCCAGCAGTGACGGAAATCAATAGGAGAACGAATGAATGAATTGAAGAATTCTATTTACTACCGCGTCGATACATTACTACATACAATAAGAAATAGAGCACTTGACTTAAATACGCACGTGCAGCAAGACTGACAGGAAGTGACGTCAGATGCTTAAAAAGCTCTGCAACACGTGCTTTGCATGCCGACAATAACATTCGGTGTAAACAAAAACAAACAAGGAATAGAGAGTCGATTTATCGATAAAATGTAATTTTGGAGAAATGTTAATCAGTTCTTTTAAAGAATTGCCTGGAACTTATTTTATATTCAAACTGGAACTAGTTTATCATATTTATGAGTATAACAATTGACGTGTAGGTTTAGCCCTTTGTGTAGAATCTATAGATCAAGGAATAAATTAAATTATCACTTCAAAGGCGTGACGAAGTATAAAGTTATCCAATAAATTAATGTCATAATTTAAATTTATCGGAAAGTCTCAGATGATGTGCAGATTTTACAATGCATACACTGTGCGCAAAGTTTGGCAGTCGGCCAATGAACTGTCATGAGGTCATCTCAAAATTCAACCAATCAGGTTGTAGTGCATCGCAAAGGTTAATGTGTTAATTTTTTTTGGTAATATGATAGAAACATAAATGATAACGTACAAGGCGCGAATAATTATAGACCCATGACATTTCACTGGTTGGCATGTTATTTAAGGATTGACTGCAATACCTTTTACGTTCATCGAGGTATGAACAGAAAAAAACGAAATGTTTGCGCATCGGTTCATACCTCGATGAACGTAAAACATATTGCAGTCAATCATTATAAATAAATTACTCAACAAATTGATGGAGATTTAATGGATCTAGTGGTCTAACAAGGTGGATCAAATATACTCACGTCCAAAAGAAACTATACCATGTTAAAATTGATGCAAATAATAAGTGTATGGTATCAGAAAGGAGACATGACTACTAAAAGTATAATCCACTCACAGACAATTGTATTCTAAGATGCTGTCAACGTAAATTACATTAATCTCGTGAAAATCGTATTTTTATTTAAAACTACTTTTGTTAGTACTAAGCAAAAGCACGTGCAAAACGGATATGCAATTCAGCTGTTGGAATGGCTCAGTTGGGAGCTACTCATGTCCATATTGCCAGAACGTTAGTGCAACCATCACAAGAACTGGAGACAAACTGGAGAGACTGCAGACATGCCTAGGAGTTGGAGACCACGTGTAACAACTACTTACGAAGACCGTTATTTACGTGTTATTCACTTCCGCAACCGCTTCATATCCGTGACGTCATCGGCAGCGACAGTATTAGGTCGTTGACATTTGGTGAGTTGTTAAACAGTCTCCAGAAGATTAAGAGCAGGAAGCATCAGAGCACATCGGCCTTACCATAGTCACCGTAACTCGAACACCGACGTAACAGACTGAGATGGCTAGGAATGTACGCCGTTGAATTTTTGTTTGTCTGAAAGGTGTTAATGGTCGAATCCGCGTGTATCGTCGCCGAGGGGAACGACTAGCTCCTAACTGTGTTCGGGAATTCCAGCCATTTAGTGGAGGAAGTGTTATGGTATGGGGAGGAATTTGCAACATGAAAACGAGGCTGATAGTCCTACATGGTACCCTCAATGCGCAAAGATATGTGGATGATGTTTTGAGACCAGATAATGCCCGGCCCCATACGGCAAGATTGACTCAGAACTTTCTGAACAACCAAAACATCAATGTGTTGCCTTGGCCGGCATGTTCTCTTGATATGAACACTATTGAACATCTGTGGGATCATTTGGACAGGCCAATCAGGAGGAAGCCGGTACCACCAGTCACCTGTCAAGATCTGGAAATCGCTCTCCTTGAAGAATGGCAACTTATTACAGCCATTCTCATCCGGCGTCTGACGTCATCAATGCGACGACATGCAGTAGCATGCGTTGATGCACGGGGTGGACATACACGTTACTGACCCTACTGAAGAAGTTCTAACTGTCTATCGAGATCTGATGCGTCGACTTTCTGATATCAACATTTTGAAATTGTTCATTCTGTACCTTATGTGCATTTATGTGAATGTGGCATAAAACATTATTATATTTTATGATGTATGATGTATGACAATACAATGATTTCTACAATATACTTTATTACAACTTGATACTTGCTTTAGGTTTTACTCTGCAGTCCGTGAAATGTTTGGTATAGTTTCTTTTGGACGATAGTATATATAATACCTACATGTATAAAAATCAATGTTAAAATTGATCCATTTTCAGTCATTTATTAAAGAGAAAATTTACTTTCTAAGCCAGCGTAAAATTGACAACTGTATTTCTAGGTCAGCAATTTGTTCTTTACTAATCATGATGATTACCTTTTCAAACAATATCTGGGAAATTTCGTGGCAGTTAAACAGTAGGCCTACAATATATGTTAAAGTAATGCATACTGGTGCTTTATCAATGCAGTGATTCGCTTTCTTCCCAAAGAATAGATAATTTCAGACCAATATTATGTTCCATATATCACACAGTAAGGAAATATCTTCTATCGTTTTTGAACATTAGTAAAGAGCCCCAATACAACTTGATTCATCGTTAGCTTCTGTTACCAATTATATCCTAACTCAGCAGACTAGGATGCAAACAAATATATGCCAAAATGGTACAGGATCTTTAACAGCGGAAGACACGAAGACATGCCAAAGGCGGTGGGGGTAAAGCTGAGAATAAATCAGACATCTGATATACAAATAATACAGCAATATAAGCGCTCGCTCTGCGCACATGAAAATGTCATTGAAAAATGGTTAATCTCACTGTGAGCTTAGTCACGGCACACCCACCTCCTAGTCTGTTCGTAACGTTAAATCGATCGTTTTGTTACAATCATAGAATATTAATTTTCATTTATATTCAGCTTGTTCGAGCTACGGGCAATACCGTAGGCGTTATTGCAACGCTGCATTCGTAATAACCTACAGTAACTATTTCTATCGGAAGTGTAAGCTTTGTACTTTAATATAAACGATGGAGGCTGGTTTATTGAATTCGGGCTCATATCCGCTTTCAATATGTTTTCACTCATATCACGGCTTGTATGTTGTGTGTGTACATGCCCTGAACGGATTTCCATCGGTTAGTGGTGCTAGCTCAGTAGAATACTAGTTAGTATTATGCCGCATTTAGAACGTATATCCCAACTCCTGAGCAATCTGGGTAATAAAGTAATATCTTATCTTACTATCTTAATATTTTGGTATAAATCATGTGATCTTCGTAGTAGTTTGACGTATATTTAGCTTTAATACTAATTAAATACTTGAGAAATTCCAACAAACATGTTCCGATAAACAATTAAAATGTCTTAGTATACCAACCTTTCATGACTATAATCATCAGAATATGATAATGTCAACAAATTAAGTGAAAATAGGGGGTGGAGAGTGGGGGCGGGAGGGGTCCCCAAGCAAAGTTAGATTACGAAATGTAAATAGAATACGAACACTTCTTCGATATCGTCTATAGATGTATATGTATATATAGCTCTCTTAGTTTTTCAATCATTAATTCCGCATACAAAAATAGAAGCTTGAATTCAATTTCCATCGAATCGCACCACGCAATACATGTCTGTGGTACCAATATAGAATTAAAGAGAATTGTCCAATTGATTTACGTTTATAATTACACTATCGTGTCACATTTGTAATGAAAGCTGATTTTGTCTTTTAAATGCAAAGTACATTCTTCAGCGATTTACCTATTTACAGTAATTGAAGGCATGGCACCCCTCGTCAAATAAACACATTTCTTATTTGGGAATGCACAAATTCTTTGTTCAAAGTAAATATGGGCACTCGACAAAACAAAACAAAATATGTCACACCACATTTTTTCTGAATTTTGAATCCTCAGTTATAATGTTTTAAGAAAGATAATCTTAAAACATACGAAGTCTATATACTAATAACTACTGTAATATTTAATTACAACATCTAAGTTCATAAATATAATATATTTGGTAGATATTTTATCCATATTCATGATGAACAGCTTATCTAAAGCTCTGAAATATGTTTTTGTATCTTTAATTGGTGTAACTAAATGCAACTTGTTAATTACATGCATGCACCAAGAAGTAAAATAATACTTACCAAAAGCTATGTGTGTTGATTGTGGCTTTTATTGTCTATTGTAATAATGTTTACGTATTAACATATTAGAACGTGACACATTTTTCATGAAAATTATACATCTGCAACATTTTCAACCCTTGGGTTTACAACGGCTGCCAAATAATCATATGGGATGTGAACCAAGTTGTTTTGGACTACTAACATAACAAAGAAGGCAATTCCACTGAAATATTGTTGTTTTGGGTTTTTTTTTAAATTGGGGTTTAAGTCGCTTTCAAGTTTCTTTCACTTATATCACGACTTGTCAGTTTAGGGCAGGAGGAAACCCGCAACATCCGTAGCG
>JAUTBT010071321.1:0-13675 GCA_032361225.1 Lepetodrilus schrolli
GGTCTGAGATACATTCAGCACAGCACAGTGCAGTACGGTCATAAAGACAGGTCTGAGATACATTCAGCACAGCACAGTGCAGTATGGTCATAAAGTCAGGTCTGAGATACATTCAGCACAGCACAGCACAGTACGGTCATTAAGTCAGGTCTGAGATACATTCAGCACAGCACAGTGCAGTACGGTCATAAAGACAGGTCTGAGATACATTCAGCACAGCACAGCACAGTATGGTCATAAAGTCAGGTCTGAGATACATTCAGCACAGCACAGTGCAGTTTGGTCAAAAAGTCAGGTCTGAGATACATTCAACACAGCACAGTGCAGTATGGTCATAAAGTCATGTTTGAGGTACATTCAGGTAATCCCATGACACTACCACAATGGCCGCCAATTAAGATCTCGCCAGAATAGTGACCTGGATCCATGCTGAAGCCTGATTCACTCAGTTTGCCTGGACGTAGACTAGAGTGGTAGACTTGGAGGACTGGCTTAATTTCAATGGCTTCTTCGTCCTATTTGCACTGGAAGATCTTTATTATATTATGAGTTAGTCTGGGCAGGTGTGCTATTTGCAGGCATGTGTGGTGGTTCTTCTGTTGCTTGGGGTGGTTCTTCTGTCGCGTGTGTTGCCAGTCTTCCTGAGAGCCATGGCTGAAACATGTCATAAACACTCGCTCACTGATCTAGCAACTCTTCTAAGCATTCAGATTATTGTATAGATTTCTAAGCTGAAAAGTCAAGAATAATTTGTATTTATATTATTAATGCCATCTGGCAGAATAATAACATAATATAAAGGGAAAGTTTATAAGATTTCAAACATCAATCAAGTTATCCTCCCTAATGATTTGTTATTGTGTATTTCTAATGAAGTGTAATAGGTTTTCTTCCAACATTATCAGATGTGAAAGCAGCTAAAGTCGTGTCTGCTCAAATATGTCTGTATCAGCCTGACATTGTGTTCTTATTGGAACAATTTATGTGTTTTTGGTGGGAGAGTTGGAACAGTTTATGTGTTTGTCAAGGAGAGTTGGAACAGTTTATGTGTTTGTCAAGGAGAGTTGGAACAGTTTATGTGTTTGTCAAGGAGAATTGGAACAGTTTATGTGTTTGTCAAGGAGAGTTGGAACAGTCTACATCTTTCTCATGAAGGCTTTTCTCCCTTGACAAGCACACATTCACATTGCCACTCCCTAAGTCTATATGTAGGACACAATACCATGCAAACCAATGATTCTTCACCAATTTAGGTATTGTCAACATACCTTAAAACCTGCTAGCCTAAATCATGATTCAAATAATAAATCTTGACGAAACATTAAATTTCTACTAGCCCTAGGATTTAACTCACATTGGGAGGAATGACTTATGATAACGGGCTGTGATTAATGGACTATGATAATGGACTTTGACAATGGGCTATGATAACAGACTATCATAACGGGCTATGATAATGGACTATCATAACGGGTTATGACAACGGACTACTGACAGTCCCCTTCATACTGAGATCGTGTTTAGAGATCAGTTGGCTATCCAGCCTCGGAATGTATGCCGATCCCTCGGGGCATGATTTGCTGTCAATTTGTGCCACTTCTAGGCTCATTTCCCCGTCAAATAGGGGTTCACTCGTATCTCCTCTGTGCTTAATCAGAGTTATTCAACAGTGCTGAGCCTCGTCGTCATGTCCTCGTGCTGCCACAAACTCTTCTTACTTGTGTTTCATTACATTGTTCAGTATACCTTGTCATGATATCAGGTTATAGGAATGGATGAGTGTTGAAATCAAACATGAAGCAACGTAATTGGGTCCTACTAAACATTTTCAATTTTTTTTTTTCATCTGAAGCCACAAGTCGGGGGAGAAAGTATATTCCAGAGTTGTGAACAGAAAAATGTCAAATTTGTTCTCAATAAAAAAAAAATTATGAGAAATATTTATTTTAGAATGTGGGGAAAATAGAAAACTTATCAAGATTGAACTTGAAGGTTGAACGTCCAATTCCACAGAATAATAATAGCACTACAAGAGTTATAATTTACTATAGATGACTAAGTTACAACTGCCATGTCATATTGCTATGATAATTCTGTGACTTTCAATATCATCACTAACAAATATGCAATATATTTTTTGATAAATGATAAATTTGGAACAAATGGTGTGTTGTTTGTGGCAATAGATGCCCCAGTGGAAACTTGTGATGTTATTCATTGAAAAAAAAAACCTGCACCTTAAAAGTGTTCACCACAATGAGGTGCCAGAATGAAGAATTATTGATTCCATTAATGGATTTGTGAACCAAATAATTAATGAAGTATGGCCTCAGCTTAAGTCCAGTGTAGACATCCGTTGCTTTATGTCTTGTATTTAACCGAATTACCAATAAACTAAACGGTCTAAACTGAAAAGTCATACATATTAAATGATCCATATGTGCTAAAAAAACATTTGGTTAACAATTTGGCAAATCGGTATATGGCCTGTTTTTTTTGGTCAACCAGTTAAAAAAAATTTTAATTCTCTTTACTTCTTCAGAAATTCAGTCCGACTGGCGATCCGTAAGTTGACCTACGCACCCGAGGAACCCGCGCCTCAACCAAACGCCGAGGCCGTTAAGGACTTCATGATGAGTCCAGGGAACATACGACTGGAAGCCTCGCTGGACAAAGAGGTAGATTGGAGACTCCTCTCTGTGGAAGCCCAGACCTCTGCTTAGCAGAAGGCTAGCACGGTGGTAGATTGTCGGGCAAAGGTCCCGATTTCATGCCTATCCAAGGGACAAGGAGGTAGATTGGAGACTTCTCTCTCCGTGATAATGTCAAAAGCCTAGACCTCTGCTTAGCAGAAGGCTAAGGGGGCGGGTGGTAGCGCGGTGGTAGAACAGTTGGACTTCGGAGCCAAGGTTCCAGGTTCAAATCCCGCCCCGGGGGGGCTGAGCGTCCTGAGTTCATACCTGTCTAAGGGACAAATAGATAGATTGGAGACTGTCTCTCTGTGTGCTAATGTCAAAGCCTCGATCTCTGCTTAGCATGAAGAAGAGTAGCACAGTGGTACATTGTTGGACTTCTGGCATCAATGTTTGTAGAGATTACCATTTGGATGCTATCATAATAGGATACACTGTCTGTACTGTCACAGTACATATCATCATTGATTCATCAGTACCAGCCAGTCCTTGCAGGTTTACTGCAACATGGGATGCTACTGTAAACTAACAAACTGTTCCGCGGGTGAAATGATCTTGAACACGGCTGTAAAACCCCAATTCAAAGAAACAATCAATAAGCAAAGAGGTAGGTTGGAGATAGGCATTTTATGTCATGTCCTTATGTTAAACACCAAGGCCACGGCTCCATGATACATGAAGGGGCTTCACAACTGGGCATCCATTGCTCCACGGAATATACACGGGACAGAGCTATAACATTACTGGGAGTCCATTAAGTCCATTAAGAATGGTAGGGACGAAAATGGAAGTGGTTCAGATTACTTTACAAACCACTCACGCTCGGCAAGCAGTATGTGTGGCAGCTGGCTGATGTGTTTTTTTTAATGAAAGAACAGCTCTCACACATTTAGCTGGTGTTTATTGGGTGCAGCTATAAAGCTTATCATTGTCCTGAATAATCTCCCATTGTATTTTCTTCATTGTCCAATATCTACAGCTAGAGTAATGATGCTATATTAATGAATGAGAGTAGTTTTTATTTTATTTTCGATTGATTTTTGTTTCAGAAATATTACCACGGAGAAGGTTTAGCAATCAATGTTCTGGTTGATAACAATACAAACAAAACTGTCAAGAAAATCAAAATATCAGGTAACTAGTGACCAAGTTAATTAAAAATGATTATTTTTGTTTAATTATTATATATTATATTATATTATATCTCGTTGCTATGTCGATATTGTGTCAAATTACCTTTGCAGCTCTGTATAATGATTGAAAATAATAAAAGGTGACCACATTATTGTAAGCAGATTTATTTTTAAATTTCACTTTTGCATATTATAACAAAAAGTATGTGCACAAAAATCTCACTTGCATTCTGTAACAATTAGTATTTGCACAGGTGTCAAGTGCACTATGAACCATTTATATTTCATTAATCATGTTCAGTAAAACTCTCGAAAGAATCTTTTGCATCTTTGATGCATTATATTACCATGTCATGCTAAGCAAAACACAGCGTTACATAAACAGACATTATAAATAAATTAAAATGTTGTCCAAATTGAATGAAGTAATTTTATGGTACCAAATGAAAAATAATAAAGTATCATCGGGAAACATAATTAGGATAGAATGAACTTTTATTTGCATCCATTATCTTGAGATACGAGGAAAAAAATCATTCTGCCTCTATTCACCGAATGACGTTTTTGACACTCTTTGGAAGTAATACAAGTGCAGTGGTGTGAAACACTCCATTATTGACATGGGAAATTGACATCAAATATCTAACGCCACAGTTACGCAGTGTAACTTGGAACTTAATACTAATGGAAAGATATATTTACGTTCACTTAAAACAGTGATATATTATGTGTTAACCCTCTTCCTGCTGGATTAGATACAGGCACTGCTCTCTCGGGCATCTACAGCATTGAGAGGGTTAAGAAGTGATCCAAATCTCAGCCTGGTAGGCCTTAGTGGAGAGTCTGTGATGTGATATTGACTGGCAGAATTACGCGGAATGGATGTAAATATTCCGCTGCATTTGCAGACTTAACGTTATGGTGCTAGTTATTAAGTGACAAGCCATTAATTTTGGTTGTAGATTTTTGGTGATGGAAAATTGCATCACCACAGTTCTCTGGCATGGCAGTCGAAATATATCGGTCATAATCTGACGCCAATTGAAAATGTGAGCTTTTACGGGCCTGGGGGTCAGGTTTTATGGAATACATTGTAAATAGTTATGTGTTGATCTTATACAGGAAGTAACAATTTGACCAGGTTAATGTTAAAGACATCAATTTTCGAATTAAGATTTTATAAAATATTTATGACTGATTTATTGAATGTTATAGGTTTTCCCCAACGTAGAGTAGTGCATACATAATATTTGACAATACTTACATGAATATCTGGACATTTTGAATTTTGGGGTTAGAATCTATTTTCGTATTCTAGATTTATCACATCCAGTCGATACACAAATCTGCAAGTCTAATTCCCGACTGTTGATTTCTAAATGGGAAACTGTTCCCTTAGTACCGGTCTGGACAGATGTGTTTGATGGCATCACTGAACTAATCGGGCTCCTAATCTGCATATTGATGTCTGGCAATTCCAGGCTGCAGATTTACGTTAAAGGTGCACTGACCGCTGTGTTCTCAGAATTCTTCAGATGGCTAACCTATTTGTTCAAACTTACAGTACCCGCTACTTTAACACTGATGACAACGAAGGAACTACATTTAACTACCCACAAGCAAAATTTTAATTGTTGCTTATAGCTTGAACGTAATGGACAACTCGTCATTGTACCCTACTGATGTTTCTTTGATCTACACCTTGTATAATAGCAGCTGTATGCTTCCTTGTCTCGGTGCTCGGCTAAATGTTTGTCTTTCATTTACTCAATGTTTGTCCACGTGTTTGTTGATGTTGTTCTCTGTTTGTTCTCACAGTCCGGCAGTTTGCTGATATCTGTCTCTTCTCCACGGCACAGTATAAATGTACAGTCGCAGAGCTGGAAAGCGAGTGAGTATTCATCAGTTTTCGTTTGTGCGGCATGTGAACACAATTACAGGTAAATGTCAAGTCCAGCAAACAGTCAATGTCCTATAGAGTGACAGATGCCCTATAGAGTGACAGATGCCCTATTGAGTGACATGTTTTGTCAGAACAAGTTGTACATTCTCAACTCCCTAGGGATGATGAACATAGTCAATTACAGAATACCCTTACTTGTTTCAAAATTATTCTCATTGTGTATGGATGAAATATTTCCACTGCGATGTGAAGCACTAATTCATGTATTCAATAGTATTCTAGCAATTCTTTAGTTATGATAATTAATGGTAAACTAGAATGAGCATCTGAAAATATTAATAATAATAATAATAATAATATAATAATAAAATAATAATATAATAATAATAATATAATAATAATAATATAATAATAAAATAATAATATAATAATAATAATATAATAATAATAATAATAATAATATAATAATTATAATATAATAATAATTATAATAATATAATAATAATAATAATAATAGTAATAATAGTGATAATGGATATTTGTAATTTGCCATCTCCACCCACTGCATGCTCAAAGTGCTACATTATTACCCCAGGTCAATGGATCAGTGTGTATGCAGAGCTCCTCAACTCCCTGGGGAGTATTGACTCTCCTGTCTGTCTCAAAACATCAATACCACTTTGTTGGATTCTTCTAGAGCAATCGTTATATGCACAAATCTTGAAAGGCAATCTTTCTTGTCATAAATTAAGGTCATATGCCAAGTTGTTAAGATGTCTTTTTATCAGGCAATAAATCTTTTTAGGTTTTTCCACAAGATCCTCAAAATCTGGACATAATTAACATAGTCGATTATTTGACATGGAGGATAATCGTGGGACTGTACATAACTCCCAGAGCAGTTACTCATGCTTTCTGACAAAAAAATAAAATAAAACATTTGTCAGATATTTTAAAAGGATTGTTGGGATTGGTCATTCCCCCCTCAACCTTTAAATCATTACATTGCATTTCCAAAATAACTGTGTTTTCCATATGTGTTCATCAGACAGAGTTTAATTGGATTTCCACAGAAAGGTCATACATAGCTTAGTTGGGTTTTAGAAGTAACCTGCTTTTGTCCATCCATCATATATCATGAATCTCTATTAGAAGACATTTACTATCCTAGGTCCAGCCTTGGAACTAAATTTAATTTGAACGCAATTATAGTCACATGTCATCTTGATCACCTGCATCAGGTCTTTTTCACTTAGGTTGTGTCATTCTGTCACTTAGGTTGTGTCAGTTTGACATTTTCACTTGAAAGGTGATAGATTTTCTCAGATAACCTTTATTGTACTGTTTCCTTGGAGTAATGAATGATCATGTTAACCCTATTCATGCCAGAGATACCATAATAAGCAGCGATTGTCATTATTCAAACAGGTAGAGGGTTAAATCATTGAATGAGTATTACCTATGTAAAATTTCTGAAGTAACTCACATTTTAAGATATATACGCAAATTCATTATTTCTTAAACTTCTCCATTTTTTTTTATGCCTTCATTCCAGCTTTTAACTTTTAACTTTATGGTGCTGAGTTTGGCGATATATTATCGTCCATATTATTATTAATATTATTATATACCATGTACTTTGTTTACACAGATCATGAGCTTCGTTGCAAATGGGTGAAAGATTCCTGCAGTGACGTTGAACTCCATAATCGCTCACTCACTCACCCGTACTGTTTGGTTTTTTTGCAGAGAGGGGTTTCCTATTCAACCTAGCCAGACAGGGTTCTGTAAGGTGTACCACTTAACCCCACTACTGTTAAATAACCGAGACAAACGTGGTTTGGCGCTGGATGGGAAACTGAAGCATGAGGACACTAACCTTGCCTCTTCCACAATGTAAGAATCTCGAGACATCCCAATGCCACACTCTACTGAACACATGTACCGCCACAACCATCGCACGGAATTACGTATGTTTAAGTGTTTCTGTTGGGTGGGCGACCGTAGATGTGTGGTTGTAATTAATCCAGCAGAAAGGGGGTTAAAGTAACTCCTTTACACTTCTCGGAACATTATTGTAATGTCATGGAGCTGGTGTCATGGAATGTTATGGAATCGTGTCGTTAGCTGCTGTGATATAAATACTCGTACTCGTGGGAAGAGCAAAGCATGCTGATTGGACAATTCCATCACTCATCTCTTTCATCAGTGTTTTATCTCCTTGACATTGCCCCCTGGTGGGAGATAAAGGGCAGTAACTCATGTGTGTGATTTGGTCAGATATTCTATGACGATTTTTATGTTTCCTGTGTTCCCTATTTGTTAATGATTTTTACTGCTACGTGTTTACAACCAAACGCTCTCGGACTATAAAGAGGTGGATGTTTGGGGTTATATTTCCGGCTTGCAAAACGATAAAAGAAACTAGAAATTGAGTTTGGTTGACCTGCGTCAGATCAATACTGAGTGTCGATGACTTGGTAGACTGGCACGACCATGTGACTGCAGTCTAGAGCCATTCTAACATCAGTGTGAAAAATAGCAGTCTCAGTCCTTGACCTTTTTGAATCTGCAGAAGATCAAAATAAAATTAACAGAATATCCTCTGACAAAACTATGCCAGCTTTATGACTGCTCTGACTGAATTAATGGTGACAAGGGGGTTAAAGTAACTCCTTTACACTTCTCGGAACATTATTGTAATGTCATGGTGACAAATAACATCCAAAAGCCACTGTGATTTTATGGCTATTTTATTTTTATTTTCTTGTTTTGTTTCAGAATGGCTGATAGCAGCCAGAAAGAAAGCCTAGGAATTGTGGTATCTTACAGGGTCAAGGTCAAACTCATTCTAGGATTTGGGTCAGGGTAAGTGTCATTTAAGCAAATTGAATTTTTGATGCAATTATGTAGCAAGGTGTGATATGAAATGCTTCTACTGGTCTTGGCCAGTCAGTAGAGCGTTGGACTCGCAATCCAGCAACTCAGGTTCGAATCCCAGGATCAGCATGATCCTCTTGTTTCAATTATAAAATTATTAGGAACCCAGGTAGTATTTACCAAGATGCATAACCCTTCAGAATTAGTAATCGTACTTTTCTTTTTCACATTATCCATATTGTCACCTCAACTGGCTTACTGACATTTATTGTTTGAAGCATCACCACATATGGGTGAAAGATTCCCACAGCGACATCAAGCAATAAATAAATCAATCAATCAAAACATTATTAATTTGAATGGAAATGAGGCTTGAAATCATTGGTGGAAATTCTGTTTGAATTGTCAAAATATTATTCATTAATATTTTTTGGGGCCCATTAATTATTTTACAGCATTATGCTTTGGTTCCAAATCTGTCCAAAGTAAAGAAATACTCAGTAAAATTAAATAGTTCGCATGTAGAGCCCAGGCCGTGAGATTACAAAACATTTTTGAGTATGTTTTCCCCATATAAACTTTGAGCGTGAGCATGAAATCGCACTCAAGCAGTTCAATAATCTCGCGGCCTGACTGAGATTCCCATGAATTTTTCGCACACTGCAGAGACCTGTCTGTGGAGCTGCCATTCACCATGACCCACCCCAAGCCCCTGGAATCCCCACCCACATCGCGGCCCGCCAGTCTGGTGCCCACAGAAGCCGGGGATGTGCCCGTTGATACCAACCTCATTCAGCTGGACACCAAGTGAGTTCTCAGTAGCCATTTTGGTCAGTAGAATGAAGTGACTGATGCATAAAGCTCCACCCCTTAATGTGGTGTATATTGATCTAGAAAGGGTATTCTATCAAGATTAAACACACATGGTTGACATTACACCAATAATGGCATTAACTAATAGTCCACTCACTAATATGAACCCAGAACCCAAAGTGCCCACACTGTTGCCCACAGTACCTCGAACATAAAGTGTTAAGTATTAACCGTCGACAACCTGTTGACTTTTCAGTGGAGAGGCATACTACGGAGACGGCAATGACGAAGACTTCATCTTCGAAGACTTTGCACGACTTCGTCTTAAAGGTCACGAAGGCGATGACACAGAAGCTTAGCTGGTCCTCAGATCTACCCATGTGTGATTGCAGACGTTGAACGTCAAGCTCAAGGGGGGATGACCCATGTCAGGAGATGGAGTGGGCCTTTGGAGTTATCTCCCTCTAGCTATACCAAGCTACAGTGTTTTATTAAAAACAGAAATGAAGAAGAAGCCAGGACCTTGATAATACTTATATTTATGGTACTACTAACTGTGCGAGGAAATGTTTGTTGCGGTACACCTGTTAGATATCTACTGTCAATATTTCTGTTGCGTATGTGTATTCTGATGAAGCGTCGTCACAGGCGTACCCCCCTTTCCTGGTGAACATTCATACATCATTGCTTAACGTCACATATGGGTGAAAGATAAAAAATAGTATATCATCATGTAACGATGAAAATGAAAGTAAAGAAGCCATTGACGGCCGTAGGACAATAATTCCACACATCAAGGTGAAGGTAAATTATTTGCAAAATTAGTCAAGTGAGCTGCAGAACTACTTGGATTTCTTTCAAAGTGCATTAACACATTGTCTGCAGTATGGAATAAATTCCTTCGTAAATTGTATCTGCTGTAAGAATATGCAAACATAAAACATACCACCCCCACCCCCACTGTATCATAAAGTGTGTGGACAAATTAATCCATGTAATCATTTAAGTACAGTGCTATGTATAATTCCCCATGTTTTAGCTCACTTGGTCTGAAGACGGTACCAATACATACATACAATGGCTGGCTTGTCTGATATCTGTTGTTAGTAAGCAGCAAAGCGTCAGCAACCATAAATACATTTAATGAAAGGCTTCGACTGGTGACTATGAGAGTTCATGGTCATCTACTTTTACGCCTTCAATGACATACGTGTATCCTGGATCTAACGATGGTCAGTGACATAAAATATTTACGGAGTGCAAGGTGAGCTATGAACCCGACGGGTTTATTTTTATGTTTGTACGTCTGCCAAAGACTACTAGTCAAAATGGAGTAGTTCTGTGTTTTGTACCAAAGTAACCCCAGAGATCCAATCATACACGATCCATTGGGTCCGTTTGGAGTTGCATATTTTTGTAGGAAATATCTACGGAAATGGATGACGGTTGCTAGGTCTGTTTTCTTACGTGTAGCCATTAGTTTACGAATTCATCGCAAGGACCTAATGGAACGCTATCCGACCTCCAATCTGTTTTTTATATTTTTCTTGTGTTTGTAATTTGTAAGGGATGTTTGTGTAATACGATGATGGTTTTTGGGTCGGTCAACGGAATGGCGTAGATTTTATTTTCAAGAAAAAAACAAAACAAAAAGCAGCATGTTGATAATTTAAAATAAATGTGACTTATGCAACCCATATTTTTTTTACAAATATTAATTTTATGGCTCTTGACTTTTATGTTAACTTTCACAGTATGCTTCAACAAGTGATCTCGTCTTGTTTTATCAAATAATGAAAAAGGCATTAATTAAGCGTATTGGAAAACATGTCTGTGGCAGAGAAGTCGAATCAAATTGTTGAAATTCTTCTCAATAGCAGACTTATGTAAATCAATTTAATTTAATGACTGAATCAGGTATTTTAAAAGTCGAGTGCATGATTCTTAGATTTTTGGGTGGGGGTGGGAACATTGCAAGATTGCTGATGGGAGTATTTACGTTAGGGATCAAGGTCAGAACTATTTCAAATAAGGAAAATATGCTTGACCTCTTCACTTCATAGTTTTCCACAAGAATAACAAAGGTCACGGTTATGTATTGCCTTTTTTTTTTAACATCAGGAAAACCCATATTGTGACAGCTATTTGCATGCACAACATTGCAGGAAACTAAGCATCTCCTACCAGGCTGTAAATGGTCCTACATGTATTGGAAGTTTGGGTTGAATTCTTGTCAAATTTGGCGTACAGTTCATAAATGTCATCCGCAAGATTACAGATCAAATATATGAAAATGTACAAAAGAATTAGGCTACTTATTTCAAGGTCATCTATTTTGATATGCCTAGTATGTGTGCATCCTATAAAAAAAATAACTTCTAAGGTTGTGGGGTATGTATAGTTAATAGAAGGATCTATTAATTTCATATAATCATGGTAAACGTGCTGTAATATCATTCAGTTTTAATATTAACTATGATGGGCACAGATTTTCTAGTATTTAAGAAATGTCCTACAGCTAAAATATTCAGTGTTGACATAATATGTAATTTTTGGTATCAGCAGCTAAAATATTGTTTATGATGTCGATAGCTAAATATTGTTTCAACAGATGACATGTATATTACGGTTTTGACAGCTAATATGTATATATACGATATTGACATTTTTCAGTCAGTGTAGAAGTACCATGCATGGTTTTCGTGTGCCCGTATCCCATCAGTTCAATGTTGGTATCCACTTATTTGACATTTGTTTATTGTTTGTAACAAGTTGCCGTAACTAATTAACTGTGTCTGTTCCACGTCTGGCAGGACATTATGTAGTTACGTCCAACGGAGAGGGAATCTTCAGTTGTAACTTTTGTAAGCAATGCAATATTTAAATAAAACTACGTGACTCGTCTACGTGCTTCGTAGCTGAATGCAAACATTTACAACATTCACGTAATGGAATTTATTTGATGAATCGCACATCTCATGATGTGAACTCGACTTCGACATGACTTACGCTACTTTTTAACAGTCACGTCGGGTTGTGAAAGTATGTTACTAAGATCCCAGACAAATTGGGATAAAAATTATGTAAAGTTAATATTGTCATGCTATAGCTATTTTTTTTAGATGTATTTCAGGTACATGTGTCCTCATGTTCAGACCAATACTGCAAATAGAATTCATACTCCATTTTTTCAAAAGATCATGAAAATCAATTTAGACATTATGGGAATTTTTACGGTAAAAATTATCAATTTACCTCATTTGAGGTACAGATTTAATCGTTGTTTAAAATCTGAAGTGGTGTGTTCAAGACATACTCCTCATTTTATTTATTAATTTTGTGTCCTGTTTGTAACATTAAAACTGCAGTTGATCAAAATGGAGATTTGACCTATTACAGTCACGTATGTGGAGCTAAGTGCAATGATTTGTGAAACTCTGTTACAGACCTATATGTGTAACAAGGGTTCCAGACAAGCTATCTTTTATTGAATAAATATTGTTAGACTTTGTGACTGCAGGCTTTTGTCCTTTTACTGCCTATTTACCCTGGACTACCCAGTGATTTGGGGTTGAAGTTGTTTCTATCTCAGTGTCAGCAGCCTATGCTCATGGCAAATGCTTGAAAAACGTCTAGATGAAACATTTCAGTTTGATTGGCAATGATGTGTGATGTCAAATTGCTTGAACAGTCTATTTGCCTATACGTCTGTGACAAATTGAAAACCGTTCACTATGCACATTCTCAACTCCAAGGGCATTATGGTTACTGTTTGACCTTTTTTTTAAAATTGGGGTTTCGAGCCGTTTTCAAGATTCTTTCAGTTATATCACGGCTTGTCAGTTTATGGCAGGAGAAACCCGCAACATCTGTAGCACTGAATGTTGCAGTAAACCTGCGAGCACCGGCTGGTACCGACGGACTACTCACATCTGTCAAGGACATCACATTTGGAAGTTATCTGTGTGCAAGTCATGTTTTTCACTCACTGGGATTGATTTACAAACTTTAACTAGAGCTGCGACTAGCGAGGCAAAAGTAATTTGGAGGTAACGACGACTGGCGAGTTACATTTTATTATTTTTAATTGGTGTTTTGTGCCACTTTCAAGATTTTTTCACTTATATCACGGCTTGTCAGTTTAGGGCAGGAGAAAACCCGCAACATCTGTATCGCTGAATGTTGCAGTAAACCTGCGAGCACCAGCTGGTACTGACAAGACCAAGGATGATAACTGCATTGCCATTCTACAG
>JAUTBT010071332.1:0-13674 GCA_032361225.1 Lepetodrilus schrolli
GAGTACATCTAGCTCTCAGTGAGTACATCTAGCTCTCAGTGAGTACATCTAGCTCTAAATAATAGGCCGACATTTACCCCGAAATCCAAACATTGCATCATGCAGAGGAACCGAAATTGAATATCGCGCGTTCTTTTCAAGGACACCTCTCAACCAACCAAATTGCTAGAATCATCGCATATTTCGATAAAATAGACTTTCCGCAAACTTTCATTAATCCTATCATAGAGTATAGTTGAGTATTATCTATGAACCTATGGCTCTTTCTACAGCCCGCCTACAGGACGATAGTCGTCTTGTTAAAAGGTTATTGCTACGTTGTGGGATGTCTTTATAGTCTACCGTTTATTTCCGCGTTGAATGCTATAAACATTACATTTTACGTAACTTTGACAAAATAGCACGAATAAACATATATACTGCGTTAATATTATGCATACATAAGTTCTATATGCAAATTACCCATGTCGTCAGAACTCGCTTTATATATAGAGGCTCGACGTTCGAGGTTTTTGCCACTGTCTTGCCGACGTTGGCCCGACAGTGGAATACCGCTAAAAAGATGCACGTCTCGTCTGGCTTTTCTCAGCTAATAGCCAACGTCGGCCCGACGGCTGATGTCCGATCGCGACGGTGCCGACCAAAATCGCCGTCGAGTCGACAGCGCATGGCTATCTGGGTTACATGTTCCCAATTGCTCTGATGAAGTGCCGTGTTTACCTCAACTTGTCTAACGACCCGTAAATTGCCTTATGTGCTGCTGTGTGTCTCGTGAATTGGCATCAATCGGACAATAAATGGATTTAACTCGATTACGAAAATCCATTGCACAAAAAGAAATCACGGAAGCTCTTGGTAAATGCATTGTTTGGTGGACAATTTGCAATACGACAAATTGAATGAACGTTTCTTTAAGTACAGCAATGGGAAAGCTTGCACGTCTTGTTCAAGCCAACAGGAAGAACAACAATATTCTGAGGATTTATTCTACTTTACATATAGCAACATATTGAAACATTGAGAAATAAATTACATTTTGACGCCCGGCACAAATTTTCGCAAAAGTTTCATTTCCGACGCGATCATGATTAGATTCGCTGTCTGTACCCTGGCAATAGATTTATCGTCCTTGGTCTGTCAGTATCAACCGGTGCTCGCAGGTTTGCTGTAACCCTAACGCTACGGATGTTGCGGGCTTCCTCCTGCCCTACACTTTCAAACAGTGATATAAATGAAAGAATCTTGAAAGCCGCTCTAAACCCCAATTAAAAAAAACAATAATAACCAAACAAACCAAAAAAAACATTTGGACGAAATAATCAAGTTCACAGAACCCTTTCATGAAGCACTGGCACCCATTACAAAATCAGTACCCTCGCTCGTGGGTGGTCGTGATCAGGCCCCGAGATTACGAAACCTTTTTTAGTACGATTTCATGCACAGTTCATGAGCTTGAGCATGAAATCGTACTCAGAAGGTTTAGTAATCTAAGGCCGTGGCCTGCGTTTCACGAAGCAGCCGTACTGTAGTCCTGAGGGGCCTATTCTCGAAACGTTCTTTCGATCTTCTTAGCATAAGAACGTGCGTGACATTTTCTTAGCCCTACTATATGAATCTGTATAATTGTCGCACGATCGTAAGGACGTTTCGAGAATATGTAGGCCCACTGACAGTAATCGGTCCGTCCGCCATGCTTTTACCTTAGCAGGAAATGACGTAAACCTCGATTTACGCTCGGCGTACAGGTATGACCCTTTCGTGCACAATGATCTCTTGTCCACTAAGAGACCATAATATTCTTGTATTATCTATCTATGTTGCTGATATAGCTCTGAGAGCACTATGGCCTATTAGTGCACATGATATGGTCATGCCCAAAATGATGCACAAGACTCGACAATAACTTAAAATATCTCGCCAATAACTTAAATTGACGGCGTTTCGGGAATAACATAATATTTGTTTATATTTTTTCAAATTATTGAAAAGCATACATTCACAGATTAAGTTGTCTTTTTGGACCGAATTTGGAGTAAAATACATGCACTTTGCATAAATATAATCGATTTTGTACCTCCAAATATCTTTTCACCGCTGTAGGATAAGTAAAATTCCACTGCAGTTTACATTTCCTGTAAAACCCGAATAATCAGTTGGTAATGTACTGTAATCTCTCAATTTTCTATAGTCTAATAGACTAAGGGGAATAAACTCTAATCATTGAACACGGTCAAAATAACCATTCACGACTACTGGTACCAATAAAGCTACGTAACTATACATATTAAAAATTAATAAAATGTGAAAATATTGAAAACCAGTGGGATATGCTGGAAATGTAGCTGGTTACCCATTATACTCGTGTAGACACATCAAATGTACATACTTTCATGTAAAAATACGTTTGACCATGAACAAAATAAACAAAGGCGTGCGTGCATGTCTTAAAGGTATGCCTTTTAAAAATAAACCTTTATGGTTTAGTAAGTGCTGGATCATGGTTTAAACTACATGTTGTTCATGATCATGAAACTGTGCCATCTGACGATGAGCATGTACATACCACGTGCATTCTTTAACCCTTGACCCAGGACAATGTGTTCGCACACTTATAATAGCAAGACGACCAGACACTTAGCTAACGGATTATTACACTAACTGCTCGCGAGGCCACATATACCAAAAATAACGCTAAATATGATGGTCTGACACTTGAAATGTTAAAACCCCAAATTATGCGGCCATCGATTCTGTCCGCGAAATAAACTATTATCTTCTGCTTTGTGCATGCATTCCAATACTGACCCGAATATTCGGGGATTTTAGGCACTTAACGAAATCACTTATCAATAATCCGGGCTAAATCTTGTAGCCGGAGAGATTATATGCAATTTGTACGATCGTCCGCTAATGGTGCAAATTCAAGTCATATTCTCTCAGATGGGAATCGTTGAATAATTATCGAAGCAAAATTTAGCACTTAATGTAGTATATAAGTAATACATTTCTAAAATGTACATGCATATACGTCGATATTTGCAAATGGTAATATGTTGTAAGAAGTCCTTTTAACTGTAGGCACCCCAAATCTCTCTCTCTCTCTCTCTCTCTCTCTCTCTATCTATCTATCTCTATCTCTATCTCTCTCTGTCTCGTGTGCGTGTGTGTATGTGTGTGTACATGTGTGTGTGTTGATTTACCAAGGACAATATTTGTATTTTTTGTATTTTATTGTTTTTGTATTTTTAGTAATATTTGCAAATAAGAATTGTAAATAATAAGTAATAGTAATATTGTGCATTTTTATACAGTGACACTTGCTATTTTATTCACGATTGTCTTTGTGAATATGCATGTCAAATTCTTGCACACGGGTATTGCTACCTAAAGCGTCTTGAGTGATACCAAAAGGGAAATGGCGTTACTTTTAGTGCGGTTTTTTAAAAAGAGGCAGACATATTTCTGTTTCACTCACTAACGAGTCTAATCTGATTTGTAATTGTCGTCCTGTTTCTTCTACACGAGACTAATAATTTGGCTTTTAATTGTATTGGATTTGATGCAGGGGTATCGACATATTAAATGAATGGACTCGTCCTGCCAATTCCCTTCCGCATTAATCACCTTCATTACGGCTTGGGGAGGGGTTATTTCGTGTGCAGGGGGTTCACAACAGGGGTCTGATTAGGGGGACCCGACGGTAAACACTTTGATTGAACTTATGAAGATCACGTAACTACAGGCTGCTATTCCGGGTTTTCCCCAGAGAGATAACGAGACGAGTTCAGTCTTAATCACGATAATCAAGTCCTACGCGTTTGGAGCACTCCATCCGTAACGGTCTGTATTTTCGTCACGACGCGTGAGACTTTGGGGAATTCCAATCCGTTAGCAACACTTGCATAACACATTTTAAAACGACAGCTACGATGTCCTTCTTTAATTCTGTAAAATGCAGTCGGGCTTCATTCAAAATACGATGTCCTTTTGGGAAGCAAGTATACTTGTAGGCCCCCTATATTCTATTTTGTTTTGTTTTTTGAAATGCCTCTAGTTTGTAGTTATTATAAGTTACATGTTAAATTCATGTACGTGCTACTGTAAGCTATTAAATGTTTACGTAAGGCCTACTAATAAATATTGCGTATTGTAAAAATAAGCAAATAGAGGTAAATAGTAGGCCCTAATACTATGTACATTCTCAAATGGTTCGCTCCAGTTTTAGTTAATAAAAAGTTATGTTATTAAAAGTTTATGTAATAGTAAATATTGTTTATTTTTATAACGTAAAACGTATATTGCTCGGCCAACAGTACATGTATATTGGTTAGTGCAATATCTACCTACATGTGTATCATTTGAACCTATGAATATGTAATAATAAATGTATGTTTATATAGCGCTATAATCCACGCAAAATATTTAAAATAAGTAGGATTGCAGAGTCCTAACTTAACCTGTTTCAACGTTACACAGACTTAATTAATTCCATGAAATAGTTTCTTTTCTTAAAATAATAACAATACTAATATATTATCCACTTTTCCTTTGGAAAACTATAAACTATAGACTTTCAATATTCCATAGATTTAAATAATCATTATATGTTTTAATCCGTTTTCCTTTGGACAAATATACTAGAAGTTCAATCTTCCATAGACTTAAATAATGATTTTTAGTATCCATGTTTCATTGGACAACTACTAAGTAGATTTTCAATATTCCATACTTAAATAATGCTGGTTTTTTTAAATCCATGTTTCCTTTGGACAAATATAACTAGACTTGCCATAATGTGAATAGGATAAACAATTATATAAATATACTAGGGTCAATATGATAGGCTATAGTGTTATCTTGTGAAGAGGACAGCGAACGCTTCCCGAGCATCTTATTAACGCCACAGAGCAATGGCCCAGGAAAGTTGTCAGTAGAAGTATCGAGGCAAGATGAATGGTCGTGCGAGAACCTTACTTTCATTTTCCATGGGTTCGACACCAGAAACTACTTTGCTTTGCTTCGTTGACATCGCTGTCCAAATCGATGGGCTGCTGATATAGCCTCCGGCAGTCGTTGGGATCGAGTTGAGACAGACATCTTTCACATGAACGCTCTGTTCTTACAAGATCCTGCAAAGGGCTTGGACTGTAAAATTGAGCAAATGTTGGTTTTCAGTAATCAATATCGTGGAAAGACGAGCAACGTTACCTCTCGGAGGAGGTGAAGGCAGAGGCGAGGACAGGGTTGAAGATTAAGTGAATTTCAGCGTCGATGCGTGTTATTTAAAGTTTGCCTAGTTGCTTTTGCGTGTTTGTATTACACGGTAATTTTTCATTAGCCATGTTTTAATTTGGAAACCAAACCTTGAACTTGATGAATTTTAGTACCTCATTTGAAATCTCAAATATATATTAATGTTAACTAAATACTTGTTTTGTTTTTTTTTGTTTCATCTTCTGAAGTCAATATTATTTTTAATATTTTATAATAATAGTCAAAATTATGTTTAATTAAAAAATATTTTTTGAGATTTGATAATAGCAAGAGTTCCACTCCCATATGTGAATATATTCATATTGCAATGCAAAGAAAACTGTGATGTTTTCTTTGAATTAAAAGCATATTATTATATTGGGGAAAAAATACATACTATATCTCTTGAATGAGAGGTCCTTACGAGGCACTTCACAATATCAGCATCAGACCAAATAGTATTGATTACAACTCTTGCGCTGATTCACACACTTGATGTAACTAGCTGTCGGGCCGGCGGATAGTCATACACTGATGTCCGTACCATTCATAACCATTCAACATCTCATCAGTACAATACTGACATGACCAGGAATAATTAGTAAATTTAATTATAATTACATGAAAGATGTCGAAATACGTGAAAGTGGCATTTGAATCGAATCATTAGTTGAGATCCAATTAATTTGTTGTTGTTGTTATTATTAAAATGTGACTGTCTTAGTCTTAATTCCTATGGCATTTAATGCGAGCATGAAAGACATATGATATCGTTTCACCGGTAATGCGGAACTCAATAATTAAATTTGGCAGAAAAATAGTACAAAACACTGTAGTTAATTTTACGGAAAACATATGTCCCCTGATTATGGTTAAACCAACTGGCTCATCAAAGTGTAATGTTACGCACTGGACCGTACCAATTCAACGCTATCGACCGTATCATAGAGCGCCACGCTCCTGAGGTAAAATCCTAGTTTAGTTCTTTTGCAAACTTCATCTCGTGCTGCCAAGATTAGATTTGACATAACTATCTCCGTCTGGGAGTCTTGTTGCAGAAGCTGAAGAATGGATCGATGTTGCCCCCAAGAACAGACACCCTCTAAACGTTTGTGTTCTCTAATTGGGCTAATAGATTAAGCAGATAGACTACTCGAAGAGTTATCCTTGGTTGATAATAATATTAGTATTCGCCGCTGTATTAATGAAAGAGTTTAAAGCACGTATTTCATTATGAAGATTATTTTTTTAAATAATAAAAATTAGAATACTGAACAGAAGGGGCCCTATTTCAACAATAAACTTAATTACTATGTTTTTATTTAAGGAAGGAAATTAATTTTGAATTGGAAGGTTAGAGCCGCGTTCAAGATTCATTCAACTATTATTGTACATTCTTAACGGCTACCAAAATCAATTGTTGTTTGGGACCTTTTGCAATATTCGTTTGTTCATTTGAGAACACGTCAAAATAGGAGTAAAGATTAGCTTTAAGTAAGACACGTCTACAACCAACTACTAGTAACAATATGACTAGTGAATACTAGTAGTATACGTGTTAACTAGTGCTATTCTACATTTGTGAAGATTAATTAGTTTCATAAATGTCATGTCGAAGTATAGATTAGTATAGGACTAATATATTTAGAAATAGATGTACAGTTTTAAATTCCTATACGTTTGTCCATGTGACAATTGACACTTTTCAAATAGGATGGTATGCTTCATCGTTTCCAAATACCGGAATAGGAGTGTATATGAAAATCATTAGTAAACACCGTGAACCTTTGGTTTAGATTTTCCTTAGGTTTCCTATGCAGGAAAACGACAGACACGCCATTTGTTAAGTGTCCGTATGTTCTTTATGATTCCCGTAAGTTTTTCGTTATATTTTCGTTGGGTTTGCCGTTAGATTTCCCGTCCGATTTCTCGTTCGCTTTCAGTTAGGTTCTTAACGTTCCCATTATGCTTTCCATTGGATTTCCGTTACATTTACTTTCTTCCAGGCACCGCTACCCAAACTGCCCATCCCTCCGCTCCAACCCACTCTGGACAAGTACCTGGCCGTGATGGAGCCCGTCCTGAGTCCAACGCAGTTCGCTACAACCAAACAGGTGGTCGAGGAATTTAGAAAACCGGACGGAGACGGAGAGATGCTGCAAGAATTCCTGACACAGGCATACAATAACAAAGAAAACTGGGTACAGACATTACTGTCGACATGGAAATGGTATATACTCAGCAAAATTAATTAAGGGCCAGCAGATATTTTCTGGAGAAGCTTTCTACCAAAACTCGGAACTCAGCTTAAGGAAGTTGCTGCCATTCTTCTTCCTATGCGTCTGAAAATTCTTGCAGAGTAACTGGAACTTGTAAACGTTTGGACATTCTTCGTTGTTAATATAACATAACGCTAAGTGTATATGTTCCAAACGTCTACTGGCCCTTACTAAAATTTGTGGAGTATATTTTCGTGTCTAAATAACGCATATGAAGTAAATGGTCGATATGTTGCATTGACATGCATGAAATACTAGACTTCATGATGTTGTCATATGTTGTGGTGTCGCAACAAGTTATTTAATAGTATCATATTTATCTCATTTTTGTAAATCAGATATGGTGTATACTTCTTGATAATGATCTAATTGAGTACGAAACTAAACATTTCAGCTCTTTTTGAGTACGACTTCATGCTCCAGGTCAAATTTTATGTGGGTATATGTGAACAAAACTTTGAATAGAGCATAAGTTTGTACTAAAAAATAGTTTCTTAATCTCTGGACCTGATTACGCAATCAATTAATATTTAGTACGAAACTAAACAGTTTACCATCGACTACAATTGAGTACGAAACTAAACAGTTCAGCTTTGATTACGTAATCTTGTATTTCAGGCCTACGATTGGTGGCTGGATGACATGTATTTAAAGATCCGCCTCCCACTTCCGGTCAATTCAAACCCAGGCCATATATTTCCAAGGCAGAAATTTCACAATCAACGAGAACAGTTACGGTGAGGAACCAAAGACATCCCCGGTACCAGTCCACACAAAGATAATCATTTAATATGAATCCTAAGCTTGATAGTCATGGTAGCAGCTATTATTATCCCTGATAGTAGTCATAATGGCCGATGCTGCGGCTTCCTAAGCTTGATAGTCGTGGTAGTAACTAATAACAAACATACATATTAGCAATTAACTGTGAAAGTTGATTACATGCTATAGCAAATAATTAATGAATAAAGCTGAAATAAATTCATCCTTGCATATATTTTTTCAGGTATGCATCACGTTTAATATGCGGAATATTGGACTATAAAATTAAAGTTGACCGGTAAGTAAAACCAGTTTTTTTTTAAAAACGGAGAAATATATTTCCGATATGATACTTTAATTAGAATCGCTCTTGAATGCATTACAATTTCTCGGGCAAATTCACGATACACGAAAAAAATAATTTCTAATGTTGGCTCAGCAAGCACAGGTCACGCTGCTATGGGTATCTTCACACGTGGTGCCATTGGTACTATAACCAGTGTGGGTACAACGGTCAATGGCTTTAAAGCCTTGTGATCATTGGTAAACACACACACACACACACACACACACACACACACACACACACACACACACACACATATATCTATATATAGACATCAGAAACGGTAGAGCATTACTATGCCGATACTCTACATGGAAACCGACGAATTCTACAATATTGAGTCTGAAAATGTAAAATCTTCATCATTCATCAAAGTTTAGAAACATAAAACATAGAATCTGCAACATGTGTTAAGTGCCTTCTATAGTTCCGTGCACGTGCACGCATAATTTTTATCTACATCTGCCCTCCATTTTATCTTGTAGAGGAAAAAACAAAGACAAACAAAAATTTGAAATTGAACCATACATACGAAGAGCCGAACATCAGGTCAACGAGGTTGACGTATACTGCCAAACGTATATACTGCCT
Source organism: Lepetodrilus schrolli (assembly GCA_032361225.1). Classification (NCBI taxonomy): domain Eukaryota; kingdom Metazoa; phylum Mollusca; class Gastropoda; order Lepetellida; family Lepetodrilidae; genus Lepetodrilus; species Lepetodrilus schrolli. The sequence continues at coordinate 9,232 of JAUTBT010071332.1, forward strand.
TGTATAATCAATATACGAACATTTCTAAAACAAGTGTAATTACATAGTTATGCGCTGATGCCTTGGCCTGGACACGTTTCATCAGATACCACCAGCGTGCCATGAAATGACCATCGTGTCGGCGACATTGACTACTTTGACACGAAACACATCGACGCCCTTGATCTCCGGATAATGGCCATTACCTTAATTAAGATGGTTTAAATTAGATTCCAACTCTATGAAACATACATAAATATCTATCAAGGCGCTTGGACGTCACATTCTAACTAATTTACTACTGATTTGTAATACAGCTTAGGGTCTAATTTGCATTTATCATGTGACACGGAAAGCGGATAATTATTGATGTCTGGGTTGAATCATTTAGTTCAGTATTTCCTTTTGTCTTTGACATCCTTTCGCATTCCTGCGAGTTGAATCGAGATGCGAGGTCACGTATCCCTTTAATACTATTCACCGATTGGCAATTGAATTGAATGTATTAATTATCTCTAGTTGTAATTATTAATTGAACCTGAAATTACAAGTTCGCATTTTAATTATCCATGTTAACTATTTGTTTTTTTTAAATTATGAATAAAATAATATTTCTTTAGAAAATATGTACATGTCATTGAAAAAACGTATCCACAGATTTGACCTATAAGCCTCGTGATTAATAAATAAAGTTAAAATTTATATTCGAACTTTAATTACCCATCTCAACTAATATATATAATAATACTATAGGTGAATAATTTATATTAATACCATATTCCGAATAAAACATTTTTAAAATCATCTAGTTTCGGTCACGTCTAACTTCACAATGTAATGTTTTAAGGTTAATATGCAGTAGGCCCTGTATGTTTGTATTCTTTACCGATGGCTTAACCAATTGCCGATTTGAATCAAGCTGATTCAACGAGATGAAAACTGTACAGTGTTCATTATTCCTGACCACGGTCAGTGTCATCAATCATGCCGTCCGTCCTTCGCGGCCCGCAAGACGTGCATGTTTTCCGGAACGCCGATATGCGGTCTCGCTTACAAAGCCTACGTCGATGAAGTACTCCCGTACTCTGTGTAATGGCCCTCGGCGTGTATTGTACCGTCGATCGTGTATTCAATATCATAATATTTAATACGTGTCCATATATTGGACGGGCGTAGAAGGGCGGTATATTAGGCTGGAAATGCATTGATACGGCTGTTTTGGTAGCTGCGTATTACACACCCATATCCCGTATCCCCTATTCCGTGTACGGCGTATAGCTGGCGTACATGTGAGTGAGTGTATGTATAATTAATGTGCGTGGGAGAATGTCCCCTCTTCTAGCCTTATTAAGCCTAAGTAGGTTAATTAGTATATTGATTAATGACGTTCCCCTGGAACGATAAACTTTCTGTTTAACCGTATGATTTAAGCATATATACATTCAGACATACAGACACGCGCGCGCAAGCATACACATAAACACACACACACACACACACACACACACACACACACACACACACACAAGACAAGCATTTATATCCTCAAATATTAACGCTATGGTGACAAAGAACATACAATAAATACACACACAGACACACACACACACACACACGCGCGCGCACGCGCGTAGACACATAGAATTGTACCAATGAACAATAACACTCAATCCAGGTTCAGGCAATCGAATTGATATTTCCGAAATTGTAGAATCGTAGAACTGACGTCTCAAAATATTCCGTCCTGATGTACAAGAGTTCATTCAAATCGTAACCGCTATAGGTTGTACAAGTATAATTGTCTGTTATAGCGATTACTTTCCATACACATTTCGACATGAAATATTGCAGTAAGAATCTTTACCGTTGTAAATCCGACGATTCCATGTTTCCATTGTCATAGCAAGAACATATTCGTAGGACAAGCAACTTGACATGAATATTTTAGAAAACTCCACATTCCACTACACAATATATTGTCTAGTAATCTAACATATTAGACTTCAATGTCGATGGTTATTATCAAGGAATATAGCATAATAATATGATATTCTCCTTCCCCAGACGAGCTCTTCCGGTGGAGCGGGCCCGTCACAAAGAGAAAGGCCAGCCTATGTGTATGGAGCAACACTACCGTATATTCACGTCGTATCGGTCTCCAGGTCTGAAGAAAGACGTCCAGATCACAGACAATGAAGACAGAGATGGCATCGACAGAGTAACTGTGGCTTGCAAGAACCAGGTGATTTTATATATATATATATATATATATATATATATATGTGTGTGTGTGTGTGTGTGTGTGTGTGACCAACATGATTATGGCATCCTATATTAAAGAATCTCGCCCCAGTTCCACATAACGATCGCAGCGCTACGAGAGACGATCGTTCTGTGGAACGGGACCCAATGACGTATAGTCGGTGAGATGAATCTCAGGCCTGAGTTTCACCAAAGCATCATACTGTCACGAAGGTCGCATATCCACAAAGCGACCAGGTCAATCTTGTATGCAACGGCGTCACTACAGCAGGAAATGACGTGGACATCGAAGACCTGTAGTACAGGCTGTACGACCCGTTGGTAAACCGGAAGTCAAGGGTTTGTTCAGTGACATTGCAATGGTGACATTATATATTGAATTGAGAGCACCTACGGTCAGAACAACAGGCCCCAAGATTACGAAACTTCTTGGAGTACGATTTCACGCTCAAGATCAATGGTTTGTTCACAAATCCACATATAAAATTGTAGCTTGAGCATGAAATCGTACTCAAAAGGTTTCGTAATGTCGGGACAGAATGTTTCAGATGGAAACAAGACGATAACTGTGCACCAGACATTCATGTACTGCGTTTGCTAGCCAATCTTCCTGATTCTGGAATGTTTCAATGTGTTTGTCATCCGCGGAGAACAAGCTTGTGACCCAGAGGAGATTCGAACCATTCGAAAACCTTGTTTGTGTAGTCCAACACATGACAACTGAGCTAGCCTCCATAGCACGCATGAGCAAACATTTCATATCACGGATAATATTCTTACAGATTGATATTTTTTATATTGGCCTAAGCTGAAGCACACAAAGTAATATAAAAACACACAAAAAACCACACACACATACAATAAAAATAACCTCAGTGTGATCAATAAATCATGACAACCAAACCGTCAGTCCTTTCCAAATAATCCTTTGTTGTGACAGTTGGTTAGCATTATCAGTTGTGTGTTATATTATATTTTGCTGCGTGCAATTTTCTCGAATCTAACTCGGGACGTCGCATTCAGTGGTTGTGCGTGTAGTTACATTTCTAATAACCTATAATACATAATACAGGCCAAGACCAGAAATTGGAATGTGAACAATTGACTGAATGAGAAAATACTGTTAAAATGTGTGTTATTTTTCCACTCACAATTTTCAAGATGTAGTCAAATTAAAGGGGAATAACAAATATTTACGATTTCTGATTAAACATAGTAGGTAATAGTGCAAGCCAATACATGAGCCTTAACTTGCTTATTATTGCAAGCCAATATGGATTACAAGTGTTTTAATTATTCTCTTTGTATGATCCACGAACTATTTGTTCATCCACTTTTACATTTGTTTCATAGTCTTCAAGGTTGCACAGAGCATATTTTGACTGTAATTGTGCATTTTGCCATTGACAATGTTCCCCCTACCAGCAGTATATCATACATTGAGTTAAAAACCGGCATTGCGTTTTGCAGTTCTTTGTAATGGACGTGTCCACGGAAATTGGCAATCTATGTGAAGCTGACATTTACCAGCAGTTGGAACTCATCGCCAGACTTGCCGAAGCCGACAGTACCAACTCTCCGCCTGTTGGAATCCTGACGTCACTGCCGCGCGATAAGTGGGCGTCCGCCAGGACCAGATTGCAAGCAGGTATTATGCATGTCTGCTGGGGGGCAAACGACGTCGTGTGAAGTCCGGAAGTGGTGTAATTGCGCGTCGTTTGAAACGTCATTCCAGTACTAATTATAACCCAAAGCGACGGTACTATTCACAACTGGTAGCTGCGGAAGTTAGAATAATTGAAGATCTATAGTAAGTATCCGAAAACAGTGGTGAACTAATTCGTTACAAAACTCTACTTCCGGTCCGAAACCGATGTCATTTACCCATAGGTCCCTCTTTCACAAATACGTGAAGGTCATAATTATTTAGGATGCATATACTACTTGACGTCGTAAACGTTTGTTTTTTACGTCATATCCCAAGAAAGGGACATTTCTAACTTATAAATATTAATGTAATGATACATTTTGATTAGTGTAATACATGCCAATAGTTGGCTTATCCAATTAACAGCATGCTCTACCAACAGCATATTGCCTAAGTCACGTGATCTACCTCGCTTACTCGCTAAACGGAGACGTGAGTAGCTCGGAGTTCTACCCTTCCCTGGGGGGGGGGGGGGGGGGATGTACAAACATTAC